>VDFB02067328.1:0-25675 GCA_007258455.2 Sequoia sempervirens
GGCAACACAAGCTTGGCTCTTGTGGTTATATGAAATTTGCTGCAAGAATTGTAAGTATCAATAAATGAAATATTGCATCCAAATAATAAATTGAAAATAATTTTGGTTTTATCACACCATAGAAGCAAAATTCACGATCTTATGCAAAATCTGAGGGCTCTAAATTCAACAGAGTGCCCATAGAAGAGGACCTAAATATTGCCTTCCAGCAAGGCTATGGAGTCATGGCTGAATGCCTAAGACTCTTGACTAGGAAAACACAAGCTTCCACTGCATCTGACACACAAGTAAATATACTCAATGAAGTTTATTTAAAATTGAATACTTGTGCAATCTATTCAATATGAATTTCCACCATAAAGTAATTATGTGCTTATTTTTTTAAAATAGGAAAGCAATGATAATACTACACATGACATTGGAATGCAGCCTGGTGAGGGTGGAACACAACCTATAGATGAAGGTCATGGTGTGCATCTCGATACTGGATGTATTCATGTGCTATACAAAATGTGGTATGGATTAATACAATTAAACATCTTTAATTGCAATTGGTGTATTAATTAATGTAACCTTTCATGTTTCAACTTTAGAGCATGTAGAGCGTGATCAGCATGTTGGTATGATTAGGCTAGATGAATAAAGAACATGATGTGGCCCCATCGGTCAAAGAGGACCACTCTAATGTTCTTTTAAACATATTTAATTGCAATTGGTGTGTTAATTAATGTAACCTTTCATGTTTTAACTCCAAATCAAGATTTAGAGGGTGTTCAAGATGTTGAGCATGAGGCTATAAGACAAGATCAAAAGAACATGATGTGGTCCCCATTAGGTAAAGAGCACCACTCTAATGTTCTTTTAATTAATGAAATACTTGTAGCTGTGTAATAAAACATATCGGTTTAACATTTTTTTGTTATTGCAGCAAAGCCCCCTTGCAGTGGCGTCCACATCATGAGCAGACAACTAGGCGTACATTAAGATCATGAGCAAAGGGAAGAACAACTAAAGGGGGGAAAAATGATTTAGAAAATGATACTCCACTTCATATTTTTTTAGCTTTAAAAAATAAACAAAAAAAAGTGATTGTAATCATATCATGACAAACATATTTTTTATATGTAAAAACTGAAAGAATGAATGTTATATGTTAATGAATGAATGTTATATGTTATTAATGGATGAATGAATGAATGTTATATGTTATTAATAGATGAATGAATTATTAATGTTATATGATCAGGTATGGGGAATTGAGAGTGGTGTGAGAGGGACCAAATGAGCTTCCCACCATCACGGTGGTTGGCCTCTCATAAGCAGAGAATATTAAACCATTCTCAAACAGCAGAAGCTTACTAAGGTAATTTTACCCTTTTCAATATAAGAAATGCATCATTTTAAAGACCGTAAACCAATATGAAAAGATGAAAGAAAGTGCTAACTTTTCACTATGGTGGCAGATAAATGATTCTTTATACCCTGTTGCCTTCATTTTCCAAGCCAATTTCTCCTACTTTGCATAGCTTTGCCATGTTTGTGGATGTGATTGACTCCTACACAAAAAACATGTACCAGATTTATGGCCTTCAATCCAACTACATCCAAGGTATCTTTTTAATTCCTCTATCTTTCATCAATCTCTTTACTATTTGAACCTCATACAAATGTTTTAGGATGAAGAACCCATTATTGTGAAATGTGCCTCCAGTTGAGTAAAAGTGAATCCATTCTCTGCATCATAATTTCAAGTTGTTTCCATTCAAATGTTCTGAGTTTAGTTTTTTGTATGGATTTGTATGAATACACATTCTATTGTGTGGATTTGGTTTCAAAGCTCTGTTTCTTTTGTTTTTAGTGGTGACATAACTCTAAAATTTGACTTTTGTGCATAACAAGTTAGTGGAAAAATTGACAGCTCTGAAGGGTTTAGAGGCTCGATTGAGAGAGATACACAGATATTTGGATCTTTTTGTTGATGGGAGGCTTCCACTTAACCATGAAATTTTGTACCATCTACAGGTATGCAAAAATTTCTCTACTTACATTCATTCAAGAGGCTAGATCGCTTATCTTTTATCATATGGTTGGATTAATGTGGCATACAATGTCAATGTGGGCTATAGTTTTTTTAATATGTTCAAGTTATGCATAGTTTACAATGAATAGAGGGTGAAAAGGGGCATGTAAGTTAAAACAACCATCATTAACAATCATTCTTTATACTATGTTATATTTATTCATTATTCCTAAAATTCTTTAACATACAGAATAGGAAGAGAACTCTATTCAATACATGAGTATGTATTACATATATTGTTGTATCCAAGCCTTATGATCTTGGATATATCTAGGAAGGCCCAATAAAGGAGTTTCATGTATATAAGTAGTTGATTGGATGTCTGAGAAGTTTTGGAAGAATAGCAATATAGGACTTGTACCTGTATCAATAAATAACAATGTACAATAAGAGTTACATGGACATGGATATAGACACATATGTGATTTTTTTCAATGCCCCCCCTTCTGTTGTTATGGTATTGATCTTATTACAGGTCCTCTCTATATTTCTAGCATTGTATTGAACACTACCTCTGGAACAAAAGCAACATTTTTTCTACTCTCGTACAATTGTTCTTTTTGTAATTCCAATTATTTTCCTATACTACAAATTTTGGAATATTTTGTAAAAGTGAATTTACAATTCAGTATGCAAATTCATCCATGTTTCAGAACTTGCAACCTCAAGATGGATAAAGACTATCTCACAAACCCCTTCCACTAGCACACAACAATACAACACCTACCTGTGAATATTGAAATAATTAATCAATTTGCATTCTCACATCACTGATACGAGCCCGCTCAAATGAATGAAAGGATAAATAATGTAATATAAAAATAAAAAAAATAGATTTATGGTTTCAATAATGTAATATTATGAATAGCTTTTCCTTTCTCTCCTATCTTGTTCCCCCATGATAAAGAGTTAAAAATTAAAACACCAAAAAAATATGAATATTGTTGTTCCATATTCTCTTCTTCTCTTATTGTCACATATTTAAACTCTTCACTTAATGAAAACAATCGACATAGCTCAATATCACCCATTTTTGGCTTCAAGTGCTCATTATAAGTAGCCATTGTCCCATGAGTGATGTAGTAATAACTAGCTATCCGTCCTAGATCATTAACCTAGAAATATCCACTTTTCCAATCATATTTCACCAAATTACTTTTGTCCAAGATAGTTGCAGCTGAATGTATTTGTTAACATAAAGAGTTCAATTATCAGAAGCACTAACAAGTACCATTAAAGTAAAATGCAAGGGTCATACTTGTCTAACAATACCATAGTAAAATTACTATGTACTAAATTGAAAATCACAGCTATGCTTACCAAGTCTGCCCTTCTCTCTTCTAAGGTATTGTCTTTCTGTAAAGCATCAGCAAATAGACCATATAGAACTGGGTTTCGTAGCATGTGAATGTAAAGATAAGTGTATCCCAACCATGTGCATGCCTCCCTTACATTTTGAACTGTACCTAGGACAATTTCTGCATTTAAATGATCTGCTAATTTTGAGATAAACTGGCTCTCAATTGGTAATTGTTGATTCATAAGGGACAAATAATATTGCAGCTCACTATGACCTGTTAATATTATTCCTTCTCCATTGGAATCATACTGTGGCCTTCCATATATTGATCTGCCAAAAAGGTCTCTATTGTTAGCATGGGCATCTCCAACATGGAGCCTTTTCAAAGGGATGCTGAGGTGTATGATCCTTATTAGGATAGAGGTGCAACAAGTATGTGTTAAGGTCCCTGTTTGGAAATGGACAATGTGGCTACTTGGCACAATCTAGTGTATTTTAGCATATTAGTAGATAAAGCTACCAATCTCCTCAACCATCTATTGAAGGTGTCAATCTTGAGAGGAGCAAATTGTGGCCATTGATGGAAAGTAGGAGGCTAGGTGCATATATGATATGTCCACGTGGCATGAACTAGTGGATTTCAACAATGTTTGCACTTCGGTGAATAAAACCACTCAACACTTTATCCATCCACCAATTGGCCGTAATCACTAATCTTTGGGGCAAGTTGATCTACACTTTCAATGTTGATTGATGTTTAAGTAAAGCCTATAGATATCAAGCAATTTTACCAAATGGTTTTGGTGAAACCATGTGGTGTGATCTAATGAACTTTGGTGGATGTAGGTACTTTGATAAATCATACCATTCAACACTTTAGTAGTCTACTGATTTTCTGAAGTTGTTGATCTTCAAGGTGAATCAAAGGGTATATAGTCAAGTGCAAAAACATAAGTTTACATGACATGTCTTGGTTGGCTTTTGAAGTCAAATATGTTCAAGTAATTTTGGGTTGAAGAGAAGATCTCCCTTGACCATTAATATTGATGTAAAATTGATCTAGACCATTAATTGAGTGGGGTTAGAGTGCATTATAAGGGATGATCAATTAGATTTTGCAGAACCATGTGGTGTATCTGGTAGATTTTGGTAGATTGGTCCACCTTCCACCTTGGTAGTTCATCTATCCATTGATATCATTGATCATCAAAGACAAAGCATCTCAATTGTTAATCTTGTCTTTTGTTTAGGAAATTAAGGTGGTGGATCCAAGTAATGAATATGAAACATTTGAAGGACACTTGGCATAGTAAGATTAACTCTTATTGTTCAGGGAGTTTTCTTGTAAGGGTATATTTTCAGAGGCAGACCATGATTTGGATGCCAAGTTGTTGCTTGGGAAGATGGCAGCTGAGAGTTGATGTTTTCCCATAGTGTTCATGGAAACTAAGGAGATTGACTCCCTAAGTTGTGGGTTGTATTCCAACCATTTAGTTGGCATTATAAATCAACAAATTTATGTCTCTCCAAGCATTATGCATTTTCATTTGAGGAATATTTTCCCCTGTTCTACAGAAAATCTGATCCAAAGGAATGTCCTATAGTGCATGAGGTGTGGGCATCATGATATTTGAGCCCTCCAAGTATTGAATTTCTCCTTTGAGATGCAGTGTGGCAATCATAACATACATGAAGGTTCTTAATAACTCTAATAGTGTACCAAGGGCCATGTTTAACAAACCAAATGTAATTGCTAACTTTTCGTTGTAGTAGAACCAACAGTAATACAAATAATTTTTGAACAAATAATTTTTTTTAAAAAAACTATAGGGTTTCGTCAAAATTTTGACGAACATAGCCTGACAAACCAAAACAATTTGCAACGAGGTTGTTGTACAAGCGACGAAGTTTTCATCGTAATTGGCAACTCAACATCGTCAGAAAAATGGCGAATGTTTGGAGTTTTATCGACGCTTTCAAATGGGCACTCTGCAACATTTTTGTGTTTCCTATTGTCGATAGATGGATGAATATACACCGATTTTGTGATGGAAACCACCAAAATTCTCCTTGGTGTTGACCGACGATGCTAGGTTGTGGTTTCAATGAATAAAAGTTGGTCATTAAAGAAGAAATCCTAATGACGAAATTTAAAACAGTGTTGCATTGGTAATTTGATAATATTTTTTCGATATGTCACCAAACATTCATCAAAATTTGTAGTCAAATACAATAGTGAATAAATGTGGTCTCAATGTGCTTTTCATAACATTCCATCACCATGAGACCACATTTCTTTGACACATTTTCTTCAAATAGTGCATTGCCTTGTCTATGCTCCTGCCATGTTGTCATTGGAATATGCATTCTCCTGCTATTATTATTTGTTCAACACTTGTCTTGAATGTCCCTTTTAGCTAGTACTACCCTTCTACAAGGATGTATTTTGTGACAATACTATGACAACCTTTGTGACTATCCTCAACACTATCTTCTTTAGGATGAAACTTCCCTCTCAATCAATAATGAAACTGTATGTTTTGAAGAAACTTTTCACCTTCCAATGTGCCTTTCTTATCATTGTGATCTCTCCTTTGGTGCTACTGTCGCTTGAAGATTACTATCCTCTATATCATGAAACTTCTAACATTTAATTGTCATTATAGTTCAGTCATGCATTCTACTCTTTAAAAGTTCCCTATTGTCATGAATTATTCTTACCTTGGATCATAAGCACTTCCATCAACATTGTTCTTCATGAAGACTATAACAATGCCTTGGAAATGTCATCTATTGAGTTTTGAATTTATTGTTTTATGGTTGTCTTGTGGACTGTGATTAAACCCCTTGTCATTGTCATATGAGTGGCTACTATCACTTGTGATTATCACAATCCATCTTATTTAACTCTATCCTTGTTGAAGGCCCTAATTCACAAGTAAGATGACATTTGAGGACAACATTAAAGGACAACTAATTATGATTAAGAACTATTGATGGTCAAAGTAACACAACAATGTTAAACATAATATTTCTACTCTATTTCTCCTGAAAAATATAAATAACCTAAAGCAACCTATCTTCCAAGGTCTTTGTAGTTGGTTCTCAACTGTGTTGATGTTATTCAGTGGCCTATGCAACTATAATGTTCAAGGGGCTTGCTGGTAAAAGGGATACAAACTGCGTAGTACAAATCATTCTAACATTTGGGGGGGTGTAAATAAATATCAAAAGATAGAACAAAGCTTAGGATAGCAAAACATAAATGTATATTTCCTTCAATTCAGACATACAAACTTCATAATGAGCATTCCTTCCAAAAAACTAAACCATAAAATGATACAATCTATAGCATAATCTATACCATTGCATTCATTCATAGTGCAAATTCAAGATATACAGATCATTCACCATTCATAAACTTCAAAATTAACAAGAACATATCATCAGCTCATTATTAAAATTCATAGATCAATGAACACAAAGAAAACTTCATTCCCAGATAATTCAACGGAAACAATCTCAAATTCAAAATCTTCTATTGAATTTCATCAAATAAGAAATATTTATGCACAACATTCACTGGCATATGAATGACTATTGTTCATTGACATCACCATTAAAACTCAAACTTGGAAATGACATAAATTGTATTTAAAATTGTAAAAAAAAATGTCTAAGTGTCTTTGCATAAAACTATAAAAAACTTCTAAAACTATAGAAATTGTCCTAAAATTCTCCTTAGACTACTAATCTTTCTTGAATTAGCCGAACATTACAACATGGAGAGAAAAACTACATATAGAAAAGTCCTAACACTAATTCCTTCAGTCAAAAAATTGAGATCCACCAATTAGGGAACAACTGGAGCTACATGAGATGACTGCCCATCATGATCTTCAGTTCACTTGTTGATGACTTTGTATCAAAATCTGATGCACAAGGAGAAGTTCGAACTGCTAGGGAATCTTTTAGTTAAAACTTATGTTATGATCTTGAAAAATAGGGGAGAATTGCCCAGCTAGTCGTGTCATCTAATGCTTCATTCAAAAAAGAATATTCCATACACCTTACTCCCATATCTTATGTTCAAGTAGGTACTCATCATAGCCATATAAAACTTGTTTAAGCATGTCCACATCCAACCCATCTACCCAGCTGTCCTCAAACTTCATTCTCCTTAATTCAACAGAGGTGAACTTTTGCATATCATCTAATTTGGAAAGCTCTTTCTGGGCAATTTTCACTACCTCCTTGATATCCATGAACCTATCAATCAAAAAATCATCACCATCATCTACCTTTTGTATTTCCTCTTAGAATCTATTATCCCATTTATTTCTTAATTCATCCAGAGGGAAACCATCCTTTACAGGGACATCTTCATTGACCATCGTAGCTATGATTGCTTCCAACTCCACAATCTGATCTGTCAAGTCCTTGCCAGCCTATTGCACCTCATTTCTATGGGAAAAAATAAAAGAAGTCTTAAATCTGATAATTTTGATAGTCTTATCAATGAAATCTTCATTTCCTTCTTCAAGGATAGATTGTTCCAATAGTGTTTGTTGAGGCAGTTTAGTAATTTCTTTCAATTTTCTCACATTCTCCATGTATTCTTCTTCTTGTTTCCAAAGGACCTCAACATATGTAGTCATGTCATTGGATGACTCGAATGCTTCTTTGTGAACCTTGTGGGCTTCAAAAATTAACTCCTCCACCTCTTGTTCCAATCTATCAATCCATCTATCCAGGCATCCTCACCTTGCTTCTCATCTCAACAAGATCATCAACTTCCTTTTTACTCACCAAAATTAGCGTTGTAGGAGGAACAAATTGTATGGAAACAAGAGAGGATAGGTCATTTAAGAACCTATATAATTGATCTAATTGAGCCTTGATCTCATCCTTCCTTTGCTTGTCCTTCACCATTCTTGACTTGGTAGAAGATACCACAATATCAATCTAGTCCATCTGCTTGTTTCTTGTAGGCCTTCCCAAGTTTATAGTACCCAGTTGATAATCACTCGACTGCATATCTGATATGTCCTTGTCCATCATGGGAATGGCACATTTAGCCACAATCTCTCCAACATCTATAAGCTTGGTGGAGTGAAGGACTCTAACCTTTTTCTTAGGCCTCTCCTTCTTAATCTCTTTCATCATATCATCCCAATTCAGGGGCTGGGGCTGGAGTATTTGCTTCTTTTCTAGGTTGAGCTTCAACCATGTTGGGGCAGTAGGAGGAGTAAGCACTTGTTGTGAAGAAGTAGTGGTAGAGGAGAGGTTGCATAATGGTTACCTTAGGTTGATAATCAACCTCTTGATGCTACTCTCTTTCTACCATCTCTTTGGCAATCCTATCAGCTTCAACTTTCTCTCTTTCCTCCTCCAATCTCCTCTGCTCCAACATCTCATCTCTTTTCTTTTCTAATTGCTTAACTCTATCCCACATTTTGGTTGCTTCTTGCTCATGCTTGGCTTGTTCTTCTATCTCTTTCTTCTTTAACAAGAGTTCCTTTTCATCTTTCTTCCTTTGAGCTTCCTTTGTAGCCTTGGCCTTGGCTTCAAGTTCCTCTTTTTCTCTCCTCTGTCGGGCCTTTTCCTCTTCAAGATCATGAATTTTCTACAATAGGGCCAACTTCTCCCTCTCTACATTGGATTTGTGTTCATCTTCTTTTTTTTGTTGCAGGAGGTCTTCCTTTTCCTTGTGATGCCTTGCAAGCTCTTCAGTCTTGGCTATGGCTTCAACCTCTTGTTTCTTTACAAGTGCCTCAGCTTGTGCTTTGGCATCAACCCCTTTCTTGGCATCCTCAAACAATTTCCATTGATCCTCTGCAGTCAAAACATGCTCAGTCCCAACATCCTAAATGTATTCAGTATTTGTGGTCACAAGAGGCTCAGTCTGATTGTGTAGCCTCTGAATTAGTGTCAATATCATGAATCTCAACCTCCTTTTGTTTATCCTTTTCAGCCTGATCATGAAGGCTTCCTTGAGGTACTTCCCTAGTAGACTCCTTTGGGAGGGATGATTGAGATGGAGCTTCTTCTCCAGCAGTGGTGGCCTCTACACCTTGTGACCCCTGAGTTTCTTGAGTGGACATTCCTAGATTAGCATCTCCTCCAGAGCTAGGAGGAAGGTACTCCAATTGTTCTTTAGGAGTTGTCCTCCTCTTTTTTCTTCTATATCCTTGGGTACCTATTGCCTTCCTGTTCTTTGAGGATTGGGCTTCTGGATCCTTTGGTCTCATAACAACCCATTAGATGCTTCTATCCATTATAGTCCTGGAAAGTTGTTTAATGTCAATGAATTCCTCCTCATCCCAATTTATTGGATCAAAGCTTTTGGTGCCTATGTTTTAAGCTTGGTACCCAGGGTCCAAAACCAAACCATCATCTGATAGTGTGTCATGGATATCCTCCTTCACCCCATACTCAATCATCTATGGGATGGTAATCCTTTCATAGTTTATTTTTCTAACATCATAATCATCTTGCATATCCATCCAAAAATCTTCTAACAAGTTAAAATGTTTCTCAAAAATGGTAGGAGTCAAGCCATTCATCTTGTGCTTCGGGACAAAATTTTTCCTTGATGTATACAACCCCAAGTTTAGAAACCTCAACTCTTCACATACTACCTTTGCAGCCAAATTAAGAGCACAACAATATTCTCCCAACTTCATGGGGAACTTGTGGATTCTAGGCTTGTGTTTGTTAGAAAATTTTGCATTAACCCCTAGATCCTGATAAATAATTTCCATAAGTATAATCCTATCACTGTAGCATCTTGGTAGTTGATGAGGATGTCCATCAAATCTATTGTTGATGGTGTTTTCTGCACAACAACAACAACTTAGGCAGAATACAATATTCTATCTCTCTTGAAAGGTAATTTTCAACAACAAGTTGAAAATCACCCCAAGGTCTCTCGGGTGTCAGGTCATGACGATGCATAAACAACTCAGATAATATGTGAAATGCTGGTAATCACAATCGGACCTTACTACAAGCAAACTGTATCTTTCCAATTTATTAGATCTTACAATATAATGATCTTAAATCCTAAATCTAACCCGATGATAAAGAAATAGCAAAAGATAAGGGTGCAAGGATATGATAAGATCTAAACTATTTCTAGAATGAACAATGCAAACAGATATCTGGAATGGACCAATCTCAAATAACCAATTCTTGCTTAACCCACAATGCAATATCACAAGAACGGTGCAATCTTCTAAGGTACATATTTTCAAATCATAGATATTCATCCACAAAACTAAGCACAAGTAAATTTATGGTCCAGGTTGACTTCACTAGCCTACTATAATCAGATAGTTATTGGGAGTATAGACCTAAGATTGCTACAAACATTCCAAATATGAAATCATGAACATCATTCACCAAACTAATCTAATTCTAAACACTAAATCCTAAATCTTCAAGCAATTTGAAAGATGAAACAACAGGAACCATGTAAGATAAACTAACACAAGAGATTTCAACAGGAAAACCACAATGTCTTCAATTGTACTAGATCATCAAAATGCTACAACAATTCCACTATTCTTTTACAATATTTGCTTCAAGAAATTGACTATTATCCCTACTACAAAATGCTCTAGCTCTTTTTTGATCTAACTTGTCTCTATTATCTTTTCTAGCTAACCCTTACAAAGAGGCAAGGATGCCATTTATAGAAAATTCTTAAAACAGGTCGGCCCAACCAAACATTTACAAAATAAAATTGCTAAAACAAGTCGGCCTTAGGAATTTCAAAATAAGGCACACATTAAATACTGATACATCATCAAGGTCAGCCTAGACACATTCCTCAATGTAGCCTGGATTAACACATGCCCTATCGTAATAGGGAAGCACAAATCTTAGAATGGGCATTAACTACCGCCTCCCTTATCCTTATTCTAGACCAATGATCCTTGATCCCTCAAAAATACTTTATCTAACTCAGTGACAGGTGGCAAAGGCAGGATCTTGAGCCGACATTCGATGGAGCCAATCTCCTCTTTTGACTATTTGACAACTTTATTCCAATCATCTTTGTGAACCTGGTACTTATCCATCACCACCAAGTAGGTTGTTGCATCATCCAACTGGTGTCCTGTTATTATATTTTTAGAGTTAGGAGCATAAACATCATGCCACCTTTCCCTTAATTGCTCTAAGCTCAGGTACTTAGGAGCAATTTTCCTCCTACCAGTCATAATCTCAAAGAAATAAATACACCCTTCATAAACTCCAGTCAAGTCACCATCTATTAGCTTCTTTCATTTATGGATTTTCCTAAGGGCCTTTTACTGAATTTGCAAAGCCTCAAACCATTCCCAAGGTTCATTAAGTCTGGAGGAAGGAAGAATCCCATCTACAACCAACTGATCTTTTCCATATTCCATGATCACTTTGGATTTCTGCAACAGAAGATCGATATCCTCCTTGTCTTGAGATAGCACATGCTCCAGCAAGTCTTTGGCTCTGACTGCATCCTTTCCAATTGAAAGGATTTCCTTGATTGCATTATCTCCTTTCACTTGCACATCCTTCAACCAATCTACTGCAGTCTGGGTAGAAGCCTTCATCTTTTCAATCTTGGAAATTGTTTCCTTTGGCAAGAAACTGGGAGTAGCAGAGGAAGATGGATAAAGAGATTGCAAAGGTTTCATTACATCTTCTAGACACTTCTTAAGCCTCTCATTTTCCTTTCTAAGCTCATGTTTAGACTGAGTTTCTTTCCTTAGTCTACCGTTTATTACTGCATTGGACCCTTCATATTCTTCAATATCCTGTTCCATAGAAGCTGGTCCAAGATTAATAGTCTGCACATTATAATCCTTTCCAGTGACCTCTTCTTTCTCCTATCAGTAGCAGGGGTGGCAATATGGATAACTCTGTTATTTGCTTCATCGCTTTCTATCCTTGATACTACTTTGGCCATCTTCTTCTTCTTGCCTTTACCAATCTTAGTTAACATCTCATCCCAATCTAGAGGGGTGTCCTCAATAATGACTTGTTTCTTCCTAGTTATCTCCTTCTCTAACCAATCCGGGACAACGGGCTCCATCCAGATTTCATCTGTCTTCGCTTCTTCATCTTTTTCTGGTGTTTCATCCTTTTCTTTTCTAGGAGATTACTCACCTTGATCACCTAATTCAGGTTTCTCTTCTTGCACGGGTGATGGGGTTCTAACAGGGATATCCTCCTTTTCAGGTGATCCATTACCTTTGCTGCTCTCTGGAGAATCCTCATATTGCACTAGTGGAGAAGGGTGCTTTTCTACCTGTTCAACTTCAAGCTCGATTGCTGCACCAAAGTGTTCTCCTTCCTTGAATGGCTCTGTCTCTCCACTAGTCTCTTGCTCTTGATGGGCTGTCTATTACTCAGGTACGCTTGGCAAAGGAGAAGTAGCCTTAGGTTGCTCCACAACTAGTGTCTTTGGAGGAGGATCCATCTTTTGCACAACCTCCTTAGGAGATGGAGTCCTTGATTTCCTTGAATAAACCTTAGTTTTTTCCCATTAACTCTCCACATCAACAACCAGAGTCTCATCTTTGGAAACCTCTTGATCTTTTCTCTTTGAAACCCTAGTTGTCTTTGTCTTCTTTGGCTGCAGAGGAGCATCGTCTTCTTCTTCTTCTTCTACTTTTTCAAATTCCTCCTCTTTAGAAGACTTTCCTATTTTTAAATTTTGGCTTCTTTTCTTTCCTATCGGTTTCCTTTTCAGTTCTGGCTCACTTTCTTTAGGGCCTCTGATTTTAATTTTGAAGGGTGAGCTCCCTTTAGTTTTCCCTTTGGGGTCATCTCCTCGGATTCCTCTGAAGTGGACATAGGATTGAGATTTCCCATTAAATTAAAGGTATAGGGTACCTTCTCACTTTCCAACTCCCAAACTTTATGTTTCAACCATGAAGTAGTAAATTTCATAATCGGTGCCATCAAGTCTTCCAACTCAGTTACCTCATCTTCATTCTAGTTTATCTCACCAATTGATTTGTCCTTAATGGACTCATATGCATGATCTTGCACTAGGTTTCCATCATCCTCTAGCTGGTCAGGGATCAACTTAACATTACACAATCTAATCACATCAACAGGAAGCCTAGAGTACCTTTTCTTCCTCGCCTCAAAATCATCTTTGACATTTGGCCAGTAATTCTCTAGGTCATCATTGTGACGGTATTCTTTGGTGGCCTTCTTCTACGCTTCCCCAGTGATATCAAAGTTTTCCCTCTTGGAGTGGAAGGAGAAACCATAAGCGGCTAATTCATCCCCTATTGTATGTGCTAATTGAATTGAGGCACAAACCTCACTTATACCAATTTTGAAAGGAAATCCCCACCAAAACCTGTTTTATGCTTTTCTTTCTTGACAATTGCATCAAAGTCACATATTTGTCTTATAACCTCCATTAACACAATATGATCAGTAGGACACCTAGGCAACCTGTATGGAGCAGTTTGACATCCGTCAATTCTAATGTAAGAGAAAGTGGGAAACTTAATGAACCAAGCTCCACATCCCTTTATCAACTCCTTTGCTCCATCGGACAATCTCACATGCTCTGCATTTTGAAGCAACCTAGTGATATGCATTGTGAATGCATCATTGGCTCTTCTGTAATCCCGGTGTCCTAGGTGCAATTTCGAGTATATGTCATAAATTACATCTTGTCCAAATGTTCCCTTTGGATTCAAACCCATATATGGATAGAATCTAGCCAACACATAGATCACATAGGAAGACATGGTGAACCTCTTTGTTTCTAAAACATCCCTCAATTGTTTATCAATCACAACACTAATGAGTCCTGCCCAATGGTAATTAGTTCCCTTTTCAATTTTGTTGAGCACATGGACCATCCAACTTTCCAACACTCCAGCACTCTTCAAACCTGCCACTCTACTCAAAAATGTGATAGCATCATATATGTCCGATCTGAATTTGACTCTGTGTAATTGCTTGGGTAGTTTGGAAAAGTGTGACTTTGGTTTCTCCAACCAAGAATTAATCATCTGCTGAGCTTTTGTGGGCTCATTCTCATAATAAGTTTTGGCCAAATCCATGTTTAAGGCACACACAAAAGAAAAATTCGGCATGTCAAAGGCTTGGGCAATAGAAACAGGATTAAAATTTTCTAAGACTCTCCCTTTAGTATTGACAACCCTTTGTGTGTCAAAGTCATACTGTCGGGCACACTCTAGTATTAACTCATAGCACTTGATTGCAGGAGGGAACCCTACCACATGAACTAGTCCAGACTTCATCATTCCTTGTTTCAGGACCAATAGATCCTTCTGAGCTGTTCTTTCTTTGAATTCCTCATATCGCCATGCTCCAACATTGGTGTCTGAGACCTCAAACCACACAGAAGATATCTTGTTGTTGGGCAGCAGACTCTTGGTATCCAATCTTAATCTTTCTGCTTCTGAAATGGAGGACCCCTCCGTATCACCTTTAGATTTTCCTGCAGCAGCCCTGCTTGATTCAGTCTGCATTCACAAAAGAACGTCATGAGTATCCAATTATCATACATATTCCAATCAAAGGATTAGCATAAAATCATATAAAGCAATTAAGATCCATCACAAATCATCAATCCTTGAAAATCTAGAAAAATAAAGCAATTCGGGAAAATAAGGTGAATCGGGAAAATCCGGTTAGGGCAGAATTCAGAGAAATCCGACCCAGATGGATACTTTCTGCCAAGACATCATTTGCCAAATAAATTGTTAGTACAGACAAAAGGTTATGAGATTATCATGAAATTCATCCATTACTAGCAAGAAATTATCTTTTAGCATTTACTCCATTACCCCTAACTTCGAGAAATTGAAAGAAATGAAACCAGGCAGGAAAACTAGAAAAGTCCGAACAGGATGGATTTCTGGGGACAGTTTGAAATTTTAGAATTCGCTATACTTCGCGGAATTGGATGAAACCGGGAAAATCCGGGTGCGCAGAAAGTCCATGGACACCTCGGAAACTCGATGATCACTACCATGCGAACCATTAATCAGATGGTCATGCAAACTTCTCTATTTGAATTCTCACGGTCCCAAAATCGACGCCAATAAGCAAAATTTCAAATGCACATGAATTCAAATTTCCAAAGTCCTCAAATGACTAATCTTCATGGCGAAACAATGATGCTCTAATTTTGATGACTAGACCTCTACTATGAAAACTAGGGTAAGCTCGGGGTTTGAAATTCTATCCTTAAAATGATTAGGTTAAGGCACGTTGAGACCTCTCAAGGCAGGGGTAGGTTTAATCTAAACGTCAGATACGAAAATCATGACGGATCAACCGTTCTTAGCAATTCCAAGCAAAACACCAAAAAAACCCCAACCTCGCCGGATATAACGAATTAGGCACTTAGGGGAAAAATCTGACCCAGAACACCATCCATACTAACACACCCGCCATTTAATTGATAAACGAGGTCATGCATAGTGCGGGTGATGAAATTTTTGTGAGGAGTTAAGTCTAACCCTAGTTCAATAAATACAAAATCATAACCAAGTAAAGGCCAACCTAAAACGGCTACCAATCGACTTAGAAAGATTCAATCATGATGCAAACAAAGGGAGGGGTCAGTCACGACTTACCATGGAATGACCCAGATGAAACTTCAGACTCGAAGAAGCGACTGTAAAACCGTATGCCCTAGGAATGAAAACTTTGATCAGCGCTCAATCAATCCACAAGTGGCAGCTCAAATTCAAAAATCAGGACCTCAAATGGAGATTCTTAAACGCCAAAGCAGAAAGCAAGTGAATAATGAAATCAAAATGATGCCCAAAAGACCTTAAATCCATCCATACTCACGTCTGAGCAAAGGTACTTCGAGCATTAATGAGCGACAAGACATGTCAGAAAAATCTGGAAACACAAGCCTAGGACAAAATTTTAGAAAAAACCAAGACACACGGAAAATCCAAACGAACACGAATTCCATGGATACGACAGAAACTGGGATTTTAACGAAGTTCGAGAAAACCCGCTCGGGCCAGAGAATCCCAGACTCGAGCAGAAACCCGATTTCAGAAAATTAAGCCATAAAAGAACAAAGAACCAGGACGGGAAAATGCCAGAGCTGGAAAATCCTGATTCAGGTCAAAACCCGGATTTTCATTAAAAACCAATTTTAACCAATTCAAGCCTCAAGCAAGACCAAAGCCAGTAAGACCAACATCTCAAGACCCCAAAAGACAAATCCAATAAAACCAAAGGTCAAAGACATCCCAAAAGAGGGTCCCTACTCCAAGTGTGTGCATCTTGCTGACAACACACCAATCTAAAATAGGAGAACTTGTTGTATTGCATGTACCAATGTCCCCATTTAGAAATAAAAGCCATGGCCTCCCTACTCATTCTATACCCAGGATCCCCTATCAACCGGTTGATGATGACATATAGGAATACATCATTGACCCTTTTGTAGTGTAGCTCTGAAGTTTGTAGGGTCAATTGATCATAATTCTCCCATGCTTTTTTTTTCCTAGGAGCCTCTCCTAATGTTCCCACTGCATTTAAATCGTGGAATATGCCCCTCCTTGCTACTGAATATATGACATAAGATGTCATAAAGAAATTATTGGTTTTCCCCACCTTAAGCATTCGGTTATGTAGATTTTTTGATAAAATCATACCCCAATCAAATTGATTCCTACCATCTAGAATGGTTTGGATGAATGGAAACATCCATTCCTTGAATTATGCTAAGTCCCTCTTCCCAAATACTCTGGAAAGCATCAAGATTAGATCATCAATCTCCTTCTTGAAGTCTATCCTCTTAGGCTATTCAGGAACTTTGGTGAGGGACTTCTTCTTAATTCTTAACCATTCTTGTTCATGTGGGACCTAGTGCATTAGTCAATTGATTGGGGTTATTTGGGGTAGGTGCATTAAACATGAACCTCATCATCTATGGGGATAAATCAATGATGACATTCCCATGAACGTACATAGACTGTCTTGACAAGGGGTTGTATGCCCCTGCTACTATGAGGATGAGCTCTAGGCATTGGAATGATAAGGGGAAAAGTCTAACATTTTCCAACCCAGATTGGGCTATTCTCTCAATCCTTCCACTCACCTCTTCACAAAAAGTTTCTACTAGTAGCTGCTCACAGTTAAATGGGCCTAGATTTATGTTCGTGATGTCTACCCATTATGAATCTAGCTTACTAGCTATGAGAGTAGCATCCTTGTGTTTGTATCTCAAAGTTTAGGGCAATTTATCCACCTTGATCTTCTTGGGCTTTACTCCTTTGGAACTTTATACAATTTTCCATTCCTTCTGTGAGACCTCCTCTGACGCTCCTGACATGATTTATTCCTACAAGAAAAGCCTGGATTAGACTAATAGAAGGCATGAAAACTATTATCACAAGTGTTATCCTTTCACACTTCTCTATTCTTCCCTAGGTAATCCTCCATACTTAGTAAAATTTTAAACCTAGCGGGAGTGGAACTAGGAGAAATTTTGGAACCAAAGAGGTGAAAGAAATAACATTATCGGGACTGGAACTGGAACCAAAATTAAAACTTTAAAGAGTTTCAACATCCTGTAATGTTCGCATACCAGACCCTACTAAGTTGAAGGGATCAGGATCAAAATTGAAATTGGTCAGAGGTAGACTCGTTTTCGCAACTAGACCTCTCATGCGAGAGTCTAATGGACAAGTTCATTTTTGGCTCTGATTCCACCATGTATCATCAGAACTAAACGGATTTACTCCACATGTAGACACTAGTTGGACATGAGTCAAAAGAGACGTGGGGAAGGCAGAAATCAAGCTCAACTCCACCAAGACCACCAGGACCGGATCGAGCAGGCCAGGACAAGAACGTGAAAATGGAGCGATACACAAACCCTAACTCATACAACTCATTGACTTATATAAAAATTAGGGCATCAACAACCCTACGATCAAAACCAGTAAGACCGAAAAAATAAGAATGGAGGGGTTCGCAAAAGGATTGAAAACAACTGCAAGGCACCAGAACCCCTAAAAAAGGAAATCCCTAATCGAAACTAGGGCATGAAGAAATGGAAAAACATCACCAAAAATGGAGAAAACGATAGGTGATAAACAAAAACAATGGACACAAAAAGACAAATGAAAAATGGAAGAAAATGAAAATAAAACCAAGGAACACAAACACAATGCCAACAGCAAGAAAGGAACAAGCGAAGATTCATGGGAAAATTCTTGCGAATGCATGATGAACAACAAAGGGAACAAAACAAATGGGAAAAAACAAAACAGAACGAGGAAAACCCACCTACCTCAAAACGCTACTAGAAAGGTTGAAACTTTGACAAAGATCCACTCATGCAAGTTCCCACATAGCCAAATCACACTCCTCCTCGAGTTCTCTCAGCTCCTTGCTCGTTAAAATGCTTTGAGCAAGTGTAATGAACGAAATAACCTTGATTAAGGTTTTAAAAACCATTTTGCACAAGTGAGGAGACTGTAATTAATGCATTTAATGTGGTTGGTCGAGGTGGAGTCATAACGAAAGCGAGTATGCAACCACCATGAATAGTAGAGGAAAAATGGGAGCGGAAGCGGAGCCAAAATAGAACCAAGAACCTCGTCAAAGTTCCATACTTCACTTTGAATCTGGTTCTGGTCCTACGGTAGGGAAAAGACAACAAAGGAAACGGAGGCAGAATCATAACCAAATTTGGATCCAAAACTTGACAAAGTTTTGGGTTTGAATCCAACTCCAGTTCCACTCCTGACAAAGGGAAAGAAAAACCGATAGAGAAAAACATAAGAATAAAGGGAAACAGGACCGGAACAAAGCCCTTCCCAAAAAAAGACACAAAACAAGACAAAACACAAGACAGGCAAAAGGGAGCAGGATTGGAACGAAACCTAGAGTCAGAACTTTTACAAAGTTTTGGGTTTAGATTCCATTTTGGTTTTGGTTCTGCAAAAACGAAAAGAAACAAAAAAGAAAAGAAAAGAAAAGAAACCCAAGAGCCAAAAACAAACAAGCTAACAAAGAAAATGACAAGGCAAGGAGCGGGGCTGAAACCAGAATAGAAACTAGACTTGGAACTTTGCAAAGGTTCCAAGTCCAGTTTCGGTCCGCATTCCAAACCTGCTAAAACAAAGGAAACAAAGACTTAGGAGGAAAAAGAACAAATCCTAAGACCCAAAAAAAATACCAAGGGCAAACAAAAACAAGGGGGACCCATTTTGATCAAAAACAAAATGGGGTGGTTATGCAAGGCATAACAATTGGTGACTTGGCTAGGAAAATGGTTTACCCATTTTCAAGATACTCAAGAATTTAGTCACCCAGAACCTCCGATTCATGTAGATTTTAAACTTTAGTATGATCAGTTATGGCAAACAAGGCTGAGCTGGAATCTCAAATGTAAATAAGCAATAACCACATTGAATTTGAGTGTGTGCACGTATGGTGTATCTATTCCAGTGAAGGTTCTTCTCATCCTAAAATAACTATATTAAAGATTTAGGCTACATGAGTTGAATCCCTATGACTGTCGTGCAATGATATCCTGGGCATTGCTCTGCTGCCAGACAGGTGTCCATAGCCCCGATGGAGATACCTCTAGTTCTATCAAAGCATTGCTCTACTGCCAGCTAGGCATCCATAGCCCCAGTAGAGATACTTGAATTACCCTTCTTGTATTGAATTTTTCTATTAATTAATAGTCCTCTTTTCCTTTCTTGGTATAGGTTTACTTGAATAATTTCTCTTTTAATCTTTCCTCAATACTCAGATATATCATTTTGAAACTTGGGTTAAGAACTACTATGGATCTCATGATAGTGTCAAGATTCAAATTTTTCACCTAAATCCAAAATAAAATTATCCTAGGACAAATAGGCCTTCATGTAACAGATGTTTCTATCTATTTTGTGGAAAATTTAGTGATGGTCTATGAGATTACTTACAATACACCTATTTTTTCATAACCTTTCAGGCTGCTACTTAAAAAGAACACAAGACATAGGTCTTGAAACAAAAAATTTCCAAAAACATACTTGAAAATACCTAAACTAACTTCTCTCCTAGTACCCTCAACATACAATCAATAACCACACCGTATATTGAAATAGAGCAAAATGGAAATCACCCCAAGACACAGGAATAGAAACCACAAGAACAAAACAAACAAACAAACAAGTGAGCTAGCTAATTACATATCTACAACCAATCAAAACATCAGACCCTCATGGGCCAAAATAGTGTTTAAGAAATTGTCTATTGATAGGCAATGGAACAGGCTCTCCCGTTAAAGTATTCAATCGAAAGGAATTTTTGTTGAGGATCTTGATAATTTGATAAGGACCCAACCAAAGTCTTTCAAACTTTTGATGGTATCCTTTCTTTTCCTTAGCTTTATCCCATAGTAGTACAAGGTCAGATATTCTAAAATCTTTAATTTTTGCTCTTTTGTCAAACCAACATTTGACCACAACTTGATGTTTAAACTGTTGTAAAGCAACATCTCTTTGCTCTTCCAAATTCAATAAACTAGTTAGCCTAACTTCTATTCTATCATCATTTGAGTAGAATGCTTGCATAAACCTAAGAATAGGTATCTGTAGATGGATAGGAAAGACAAGACCTTGACCATAGACTAACTTGAATGGCGAGTTTCCTAAGGCGGCCTTGATTCAAGTTCTATCTGCCCATAAGGAAAATCTGAGTTGACTGTACCAATCCCTAGGATTATTTTCTAACAGCTTCTTAATTACTCCCAACAGATTTTTGTTCGTAGACTCAGCTACTCCATTTCCCTATGGGTAGTAATTAGAAGAATTTTTTAACACAAATTTATGCTCATATTCCCATTGAATAAATTTTGTAGAAGAGAAAGCAGGGCCATTGTCACATACTAGGGAAAACGGTACTCCAAACCTGGTAATGATGCATATGTTAAGGAATTTGATGACAACCTCAGTGGTGTTTTTCTTACAAGGTTGAGCTTTAGTCCAACGTGTGCAATAATCAATTTCCATCAAAATAAATTTGTGACCTGTAGAAGAATTGGGGTTAATCACACCTACAAAGCTAATGCCCATTGGGAAAATGATCTTACCTCATATACCGGTTGTAGAGGCATTGTTGGGTTACGTTCCCTAGATGCGTAAGTCTGACATGTATGACATGTCCTCGCATGTTGGTGAGCATCACGAAACACGTGGGGCCAATAGTAACCTAATCTCAAATTTTGGTGAGCCATGGAATTAGTAGACCCATGTCTAGTACCATGTCTGCCATGAAATTCCATTATGGCTTGTTTCACTTGCTATTGATCAAGGCAGCGTAGATAGATGCCCTCAAAGTTTCTTCGGTATAAAGCTCCCCCTTTGAGCATGTAGTGTGAAATTTTTAGTCTAAGTGCTCTCCTCTAAGTGGTGTTCATCCCATAAAGGAATTTGTTATTTAGCAACAAAAAGATCAAATCAGCGTACCAAGGATCATTTGTAAATGATTGTATCGTGTACTACTGACAGGTAATCTTAGTATCAAAATTTTCCATGTCCTTGGATAAACCTTATCCTCTAACTAGCTTCATCGGGTGGATTCCAAGGTCAAACTCTTGTAATATTGCCATCCACTTTCCTCGTCTCTCTCCCAATTCACTCTGCATAAGAAGGGACTTCATAGCAAGGCCTGGGACTATGGCAATAATTTGACTGTGGATGATATAATGTCAAAACATCTTGATAGCTTGTACCAATGCAAAAGCTTGTTTCCCCAAAGGTGGATATCAAACTTTAGCATTCTTGAATGGAGAACTCATAAAAGCAATTGGCCTTTCATCCCCTTCACCTTTTCGCTATGTCAAAATAGTAGCACAAGAATGGTCAGATGCAAAATAATATATATAAAAAGGTTTCAAACAATCAGGGCTAGTTAAAACTGGTGCCTCTGAAATAGATTGTTTAATCTGCAAGAATGCAGATTTATCCTCGTTGCTCCACTCAATCTCAACATCTTTCTTCATCATTTCATTGAGGCATTTGATGATCTCTATAAACCCAGTTATGAATTTTCGTACAAATTTTATCTTCCCAAAAAAGGATCTCATCTCATTTTTGCTACCAGGCATGGTCAGTTTCAGAATGGATTCCACTCTTTCTGGGTCAGCTGAAATTCCCTTCTCTAATACTATGTGGCCTAGTAATTTTCCTTCTGAAATTCCAAACACACACTTTTTTAGATTAAGGGAGATTCCATAACTTATACACTTTTGAAGGACCTTTGACAGGTCTATAGTATGATTTTCTCTATTCTTTGAAAACATAGTCAAATCATCCACATATATAATAATACATTTACTTGCCAAATCCTTAAATGCCACGTCCATTGCTTGCTGAAAGGTAGCTCCAATGTTGATAAGACAAAATGGCATCCTTCAATAAGCAAATGTCCCCCACTTAGTAGTGAAGGTAGTCTTCACCCTATTCTTGTAGTTGACCATCACTTGATTATATCCTAAATATCCATCCAGGAATGACATCATTTGAGACCCATTTACTATTCGTAGCACCTCATCCAAAGAAGGAAGAGGATAATTGTCTTTCTCAGATGCTTTGTTAAGGTTTCTAAAGCCAACACATAACCTGATCTCTCCACTCTTTTTACACAAAGGAACCAAGTTAGCAACCCAAGTCGAATGTCTCACTAGAAAGATTATCCTTGCAGACAACAACTTTTGCACTTCTTTCTAAATTAAGGGCTCAATCAGAGCATTAACTATTGGATGTTGTGGATGTTTTGTTGATATGTGGTTTTCATTGATGTCAACACTATTAGCATTTGGTGTATTAGAGGTTGTATATGTCGAGGATATTGAGAAAATTGTAAAAGAAAGTGTTTCAGGTTCCCAGTGGAATTGTGCAATTCATGAATGTGTATTGTTCAACTGTTGTGGACTAAATGGTTTATTCTTGAGTATATCTAGATCATCTACTCAAAGTTTTAGAGGTCCACGTATAGATTTGGTCATGTTGTGGTCTAACAGTATTTTTGTGGTCTTTGTCAATGTTCCTAAGTGAAGTTTGTGTGATTCTGTAAATATCAATTGTTGCAGATGTCTCTCTATTGTTTCTCGGTGCTCTTGGATGTTCTATATAATGCTCTATCTTTGTGGTACATCCACATTGATCGGTGTGCTCGTGGTCATAATTTTTTCCTGCGTATGTTCATTTTTTCTTATTCTTGGATGACATGTTGGTGGTAGCAAGTTATGGATCTTTGAGGAGGAATTAATTGAAGTACTTTTGTGTTGGAGTTGTTAATTTTGGTCTCCACTATGATGTGGCCGAACTTGGTGGATTTTCATTAAAAATTTATTTGTAAATTTGGGCCGACATTGAAAATATGTTTTATTTTCCTAGCCGACTAAATTTGTTGATGAAATCTCATGTAGCAGATATATAAGAGTGATTGTCTCATCAATGTAGTGTGAGGTGGAGAAGGTGCTTCATGTGTTGGGTGTGCTCTTATGTGTGTATGTGCGAATATCATTTGATTGTAGAGCAAAGTGTGAAGGATATCAAGCGAAGTGTGAAGTAGTTTGTGAAGGAGTGTTTTGTGCTTAATTGGAACTGTAATCAGACTTGTGCATAAACTAATTTTCTCAATTCATACCCTCTATATTTTAATCTTATTCTATATTGTTGGGTAGTGATCCCCTTCTATAATTGAGTAGTGAGCTCTAGGCAGTGTGCCTAAATACATGTGCATTCTCCTTTATTGATTTCATTATACTTTTAACAGGGTATAATCTTGTGGACTAACATCCGCCATTTTTTTTCCCCTAACAGGGTTTCCACATAAAAAATCTTGGTGTTCTCTATCTCTCTGATGTGTTATTTTTTTATGGTTAATTGCTTATTCATCAGATTTGAGATTAAGTTAAGTTTGAAAAGTTTATCATTTTGTGACAACTAATTCACCCCCCCTCTTTGTTGTCTATCCTTGTTTTTCCAACAATTGGTATCAGAGCAGGTTCCTCTGAAGAAGTATAAAATCTTGAGGTGATCCGAGATGACAACATTCAAGAAGGACAGTCCAAGATTTGATGGAACTAACTACTCATTGTGGAAAGTCGGGATGCAATGTCACCTAAGGTGTATTGGTGAAGCCTACTAGAAGATTACAAAAGATCAATATGTTATTCCTAAGAATGGTCTCTCCACTCCTGATGAGATCAAATATGTTGAAAACAATATTAGGGCTATTGAAGCTTTGGTGAGTGCTCTGAAAAACTCAAAGATGGAAAATGTGGTAGGACTGCAAAAAGTTCATGAGATTTGGACAAAGATGGAAACTTTGTATGAAGGAGATACACAAGTGAAGATGGCTAAGATATAGAGTTTGAAAGGCAAGTATGAGAATTTGAAGATAGGTGAAGATGAAAATATCACTTCTTTTATGCAAAGAGTAAATGAAATAATGATGGGTATTACATGTGTCGGTGGTTCTCTAGATGAGGATGAAATTGTGGCTAAGATACTCATATCCTTGCCTCCCTCCTACAAAGTGAAGGCTCACACCATTGAAGAGCTCAGATTGGTAACAAAGATGTCAAGAGACACATTGGTTGGTAAGCTTGCTACTTTTGAATTAAGTGAATTTGGTGAATCTATTCCAAAGACTTAATCAACATTCAAGGCTACTGTATCCCAAAGTAACAAGCAAAGATATGGTCCAAGAGAATGTTCCAGAAAGATATCCAATTATGATGAAGAAATAAAGTAGCTTGAAGATAAAGAAAGAGAAGTAGAAGAATTGGAAGCACTGATTTTTATAGAAGGCATAGGACAAGGTAAGTATGAAGGAGTGTTACCTATTAAATGTCTTTCATGCAGTAAAATAGGTCATTTTGCATCAAGATGTCTTGAAAGAGTTCCTAGAACTAAGCCTAAAATTCTAGATTCCAAAAGAAATGTTACTTTGTTGAAGGAGTGACTAATGATGAGTCTGATAAGGATAATGGAAATGAAGATGAATGGGTTTTCATTGCTACTCTTGAAAAATAGTCTTGTGGCTACTAAATCTACTAAAGATGAGAAAGCTCTTGCAGCCCAAGTTGAAGAAAAGGATAAGTGGTTTATTAACAGTGGATGCTCACATCATATGACTGCAGATAAAAACAAATTTGTAATTTTAGAGAAGTATGATGGTGGTGTTATAAGATTTGGAGACAACAATGCTGGTGTGATTCGTGACAGAGGTTCTATTTGTCTTGGTAGTAAGGATAACACTAATGA
>VDFB02067329.1:0-85401 GCA_007258455.2 Sequoia sempervirens
GGACCTTTTTAGTGCTTAGGTGAAATTTGAATAAATTAGGAAATGTTTTGGTGTTCGTTTCCTAAGGTTTTGTAAAAGTTTGGAAAACACACTGTGTTTTCAAACAGTTAGTTTTTGGCCATTCTTGGACTCGGTAATTTTAACCTAACTGATTCCTTGCATGGGGGATGGGAACCCACGACTTTTGAAGGTGGAAAAAGACTTTTTGGAGTTGGCAGTTGGTGGAGAATGTAAAAGAGAACAGTGATTTTTATGAAAAAAAGATAGTTTTCTGGTTTTTGCATTTGAACAGCAGAGAAATGAATTAAATAAAATGATTTAGATAAAGTCTTTTGTTGGTTAGCTAGCGTGTAAAAGATCCCTGTTTGACTGTTCCCTGTGGCACATTAATATAGTTTTCCATCGTTTCATTTAACTTTGTAAATACTGTGTTTTTTTTCTGTTATTTCTGACTGGTAAAACCAGAAAAAAAATGGAGTCTTAGCTGATTTTCTGCCCGTACTGAGAAGTATGGAAGCCATGGAAATTAAGCTGGACTCCAATCCTGTATATAGTGTAAATAATGAATTCTTTATGAGTGTTGTTAGCATGCTAGGTAGCTTTTCCTAGGCGAGTTTCATCAAACCCGGTTAGGGAAAGATTGTGCAAAGACTGTTTCCATGTTACAGGGGTGCTGCATCTCCAGTAAAGAAGTGTGTACAGTGATTGCATGAGACCATACAAAGCTCTAACAAGTGGCAGGATTCATTATCATTTCATTTGGTGGTGAAAGAAAGAGGTCAGACTCTTGTGCATCCAAGAAAAGGCTTTAAAATCCCAAAATTTCCAAAACCTGGAATATTCTTGTGTACGGGCAGAGAAGTGTTGAAACCATTGAAATTTTGTAGTGCTCTAAAAGTGAGCCAGGGGTCCTTCTTGGTGGATTTGGTGTTCATTTAGCAGGGAAGGGTATTGACCATTTGTTTTGTTTCAAGAGACCTAATTCTTGTATCTTCTCCAAACCCTAAACTAGGGTTTAAGGAAAGCGATGGAAGGATGGGACTTTGAGCTTGGAAAGGGAGCATATCTAGACCATTTTGAAGTTAAATAAACCATTCAAGATAATACATACCCCTGTAACAGTGTTAGGGAACGTATTGAGCATGGTTAGTCCTTAGGGTGATTAAGGGCTAGGTAGTGAATGAGAAGAAAGGAAGTGCCAAGTAGCTTTGTAGTAGCAAATTTGCAATGATAGCGAGGGTTGTTCAAGTGAACGAGGGTGCCTCAAAGGCGAGGACCTATATAGGTTGTAGGGTGAAAGAAATAACACCTTAGGAGTTCTCAAGACAAGGACTCAAGCATTGAGATTTTGTTTTTCTCAATTGCCTTGATATTGCTTATACAATTTATACCAAAATAAAACTCATTTATCCACTCCCATTTTCAGTGTGGGTAAATTGCTTTAGGAAATGAACAAATGTCAAGTCTACTTTATTCAAATAGGTATACCCGCCTAGGTCTAGCAGCACCTAAAGAGAAGAAGGTTCAAATCATTTGGCCTTGTCTATTACCTCGAAACGTTGTGAGAGCTTGACAACCTCTCATGGTTCAAACCTGCGTTTTTGAGGGCTAACAAGTTGATCAAGTAAGAAATTTAAAATTTAAATTTAAATGATGAAGGGATCAATTTTTTGTTTATGAAACTAACTTGTGTTAGTTTCAAATATGTAGATTTGATCTAAGATGAATAATACTAATCTATATATTATGAATGAAACTCTTATGATTAGTGATGATTGATATCCAACTATGAGTTAAATTTATCCACAAGTATGACACTTGAAACTAATTATTACATTTAGGACCCCCTAATTAAAGTGAAGTCGAGTCCACACCTACAAATTTAATCTAGGGTGAAGAACACTATATAGGGATCATGGATGAAGTTCTAATGATTAGATATGTGAAGTATAATGGTATGAGTTAAATTTGCACTCTAGTATACCACTAATAATGTGTCTAATAGACTTGACCACTGCTTTAAAACTTGAAACGTCAACACTCACTTATTACACTAAAGACACCCTAATCAAAGTGGGTCTAAGACAGAAGGGAAAGGGGCATGGATATGTAATTTTTACCATTATAATTTCATAAATTCACAATTTCTACTCTTTGAGAGAGATCAATTCAAATTCTTTAAAAGGTAGTGTATTAAGAGCATAATTAAATACCTCCTACATAATGAGAGGACAAAATAATTTCATATGCTATAAATTACCTATAAACTAGATTGCCTATATCATAGATTATAAAAAAAATCCATTTCCATAAAAAAATCCTACTTAACACACCAAAAACGAAGCAAAAATCCTAATATTAAAATTTATTAAAAATAAGAAAATCTACTTTGGTTAAAAATTATATTTAATTAATTGGAACAACCTTAATTGTAGTAGTTCCCACTTTCAATGGATGTCTAAAAATTTCAGGGTAGAGACAAGTAATACTTACTAGCACTTGCGTGCAAGGGTTACACCGATAGAAAAGTATATTTAATTAAAACCTAAACACAATAGTGGTATATGATTACACCATATCATAAACTCAGAGAATAGTAGATCCTTCACAACAGATAATTGAGGCCCCACAGTTTAGATGACCTCGACCCTAGATAAGTGATTTGCACGCATACACACTAGGCTTGCTTGTAAGTAATTTGGGCACCTACGTTTGAAAGGATGATCATACTAGTAGTAGGATGAAATTGTGACTGTTAGTCAATTGACTCATCATATCAATCCAATGATGTCTCATGATTACAATTAGAGGCAGATTAAAGCAATTATAGAAATACCATTCTGTAGTTTGTGAAAGAGCAGTTCCCAATCAATCCTTACTCCTATTTGGTTGGTAAAGAGTAGGGATGGCCAATGTTGAATGGGTCTGGTAATGTTTGCGACTCTCACAAGAGTGGGCAATAAAAATTGATTAGATATGATGATGCAGTGCTAGTGAAAGAATTGGTTGTGTTTGCGACTCTCATAGAGTGGACAATAAAAATTGATTAGATATGACAACATGCTAGTGGCAGAGGAATTGATCCACACAATTTTTGAATAGCAAACAACCTTGAAAAATAGTTTAATGGGAGCAGTTACCGGTGTGATAGATTTCGGCTCCAATTGCATTCACAATATATAGCCTATCGACTAAATATAATAATGAAATAATAATACAAATTTAAAATTACATTATAAACATATATAATAATAATAAATACAATAACAAATATATAATATAATAATATAATAATAATCTAATAGAATAATATAATATTATAATATAATAATACAATTTAATATAATAATAATTATAAAAGAATAATACGAATTTAATTACACTAAAAAAAATAATAATAACTATAATAATTTTGAACATTTATTAATTAAATATTATAATCAAGATATATTTTATTTTAAATCAACTACTAATTATTGTAATGAAATGAATGTATTCATGAAAAATAACTAAAATAAATTTTGACAATCATTTACATATCAAATTAATAATCTATAATTAAAATTTACAAATAAAATAAAATATAAAAAATATAATTAAATATTTAACTATTGTATCTATATATTAATCATAAACCATAACTTTTATTTATTATTATAATTGTAAAATAAAAATAATTATATAAAATTTAATTATTAATTTATATGCCTTTGATTTTTATGCCCATACCTCCTCCCCACTATGTAGATATCAACTAAGTTCACCAAAAACAAACACGTGGATATATTGCTACACCATACACTTCAATGTTAAAATGTCAATTTAGAGAATTCAAATGTCCCTTCATGATTAAGATCCTTTAACCTTACTATTTAAATACAAAACATTTAACTATATAATTTATTCTTAAAACAAAAAAATTATATAATAAACTTTTAAACTATAATTTATTTTTCAACTAACATAGATAAAACAATAATACATTAAACATAAAATTGAAAAACAATATCAATTATCAAAATAAATTATAGTAAAATTCTAAATTCTAAATTTGTACTCTACTAAAACATAAAAAAATAGAAGTAAAATTATAAAATAATGAAAAGTGTTAAATTTGTATGTTTCTAAATTGATATGAAAAATAAAATCAACACAATCTTATATTATAATTGTAAAAAATAATGTTAATTATATTCTATATTTTAAAAATATTTTAAATTCAAATAATATATTATATTTCTCTATTACAAAGTTTTACTATTTTTATCATTTAAAGTATCATTTTATTAAAATATAATAAATAATTTAACTACTTTTATAATAAATTTTACTATTTAACTATATAATTAATTTATAATAATAATTTTTGACGTCCACTGATTTGATTTTCGTGCCCGGTCAATCACCGGCTGGAGAAAATTTTCCCCGTTTTACCCACGGCGCTGTCAAAAAAATCAGATCCCCGGAATACAATAAAATTAAAAAAGTCTGAAATGAATTAAAGAGGAGCCGTTGAAATATATATGCCGTGGCATAAAAATCGCCCAGTTTCTACACGCTTCACCTCCCGCGTTATTTGCCTTTACGGGAGGCAAAATATTGTTAGCCTGAGCCATTATTTGCCCGAAAATCTGAGAAGGAAAAACCGGCGAGGGCAGAAATGATTCACGTGGTTTCTGAACAGCGAAAAACTTCGAAAAATGGTTTAACGGGAGTGGTTAAACGGCGTGAGACAGGTTTCGGCTCAATCTGCATTCACAATGTATATAGCCTATCGGCTAAAAAGGCGAGGTTGTAAATTGTGTGCTTCTGGGTGTAGATTTTCTATCTCTCTGTAAATAGGGCGCATTCGACCATAAAACGCAGCAAATTTATAAGATTTCATTTTCGGCCCAGTGAGAAATTATTCAAATTGACAACTGCCTGATTACTCTGCAATAAAAGGGAAAAGAAAAACGAGATGGAGGAGTCAGAAATAGAAAATGCAGTACTGGCATATTTGAAGAGGAAGGGTTTCCGCCAAACAGAGCTTGCGCTTCAGGAAGAGCAACGGAAGACATCCTCCTCGGCCGCTAAGACAGACCCTGAGATAGCCAAACAGATTATTGCATATGCAGAGTAAGTAAATTAAATTGTTTTTTATCATTCTTTTTTATTATCCTTTTGTTTAAGTCTTTTGAAGCGGTGTTTCGAGCTCTTTGAAGTCATTCAGTAGCGGACTGTTGTTAGTTATCTGAGATTTTTCTTTTCTTTCCCCAATTATTTTAAAAATTCGAAACCCCTGACCTCTTCGCACTCTCTTTTTCCATAAATATATGTTTATATATTGTTTGGTAAACAAGGTTTAAGTTTTAAGGGAACTCCATGACTATTGGGACAGACAAAGGGAACAGGTCCCGTGTGATATTGCTATACAAGGGAGAGGAATTGAATTTGGCTTACTTTTAGTAACAAATATATTGAATTAACAGTACACCACAATACGTGGGAGTAGCTCCTAACTTCAATTCAAGTAGTAGTGGATTGGAAATTTTCTTAAATCCGTCATAACTGTTAATTTAAATTGTAGTAGCATTTCATTTACAAGGCATTGTCATGGCAAACTGAAGTCTAAATGGAATTCAATTACAAGGGTTTAAAACAGAAAAAACACAACAAATTTTAAAAATGCTAAAATACTTAGAAATGAAAAAACTCGAGTTTTATAAACATTATGTACTGTTTTATGAAAAACACACAAATTGCATGCGGGTTATTGAATAAGCCCACGTTTGAACGTGGGTTTATTGAATAACTCACAAGCAATTTGCGATTTTTGGTATGTTTGATCAAAAAACCGGTGTGCCCTGACTGCGGGCTGCTGAGTAAAGATGATTAGTCATGTTCTTTTAAAGTCTTATGCTTCCATGATTGAAATGGTAGTGGATTTTATATTCCCTTTTTATTTGGGTTAATGTTCTGCTATGCCATAAGAGGGCCATCGTTTCCACTTCCATGGGTAGTGGATTTTAAATTTCTTTTTTCATCTGGGGTAACTTTCTACTATGTTGCAAGCAAGCATTGTTACGGTTTACCACCTCCATGAGTAGTGATCCTTTTAGAGCCATTGTTTCTAACTCTGTGGATGGTGTATGCCACACCTAACAATTTGGATAACATGTTTTATCCAATTTTAATACTTTATAATGTCTTCTGGAGATCTGAACCTCCATTTTTCAACAATTTGTCATGTCCCTTGGCAAATTGAAACAGGAGGCTCCATTATGAAAGCTTGTATGTGCCCCTTCTTTGGATGAAGTTGTATTAAAGTTTGGAACACCCAACCTTGTTAAGTACACTTAGTAATGTTTTATTTTTTCCAGTTTGGTAAATTCCCTTATTCCCCATAGTCAGGGGGTATATCCTCTATCAAATTCTCAGAGGACTTGTGCTGGTTTCCCAGCTGGTGCATGTTGCACCTGGTGAGTTGGATAGAGTATTTTATGTCATCTCAAGTTTCAACACTTTATCATGTCTCCTGACAATCTGAATATGGGACTTTGTTATGAATCCACTGATATTTTTGTCACTCAAGCATATCCCTTTACATGGTAGCGGAGTGATTTAAATCATACCAAGATTTTATTTTCTTTCTCTTTTGAAGGAAATTATCTGATATTTTAAAGTTTGGAGCCCCCATTATCTCACCTATGTCAATTCAAATTGTAGTGGAATGTTTCTTTTTAACTTGGCAAGTTATCTTTATTGGGTAATCTTTGCCTTAGATGCCATGGCCTAGGGGTATCTCTTCTGTCAAATTCAACTGGGATATGCAGCAAGTTGAATGCTTTATTGTCCAATTTAAAGTTTCTTTATCATATGGTATCTCTTCTGTAAAATTCACCAGTGATTTGCAGAAAGTTGGACGACATATTTATTTAATTTAAACACTTTCTCACATGGTATCTCTCCTGTGAAATTCACCTGGAATTTGCTACAAGTTGAATGTCTTATTTATCCCATCTAAACAGTTTTATCGTATTTCCTTTGGATTTGAATTTGAGTCTCTATTATGACAGCTCCAATATTTTTACCACTCAAATTTATCCCGTTCCTCAGTAGTGATCTTTTCTAGGTTTAACCAATTTTGAAGGAAATTAGTTTAAAGTTCAGAACCATTGACTCTGCAATTTGCATGTGATGGACAGTTCTGAGATGTTTATAATTTGGTGAGTTTTTTGTGATAGGTAAGTGATCTGTAAACTGTTACAGATACTCCTAATCAGCTTGCCAATTACAGATTCTTGCTGCGTTTCACTCAAAACAACCACCAGAAAAGAAAAAGAATGTGTTAACAGCAATAAAAACACCATGAAAACATAGCAACAGAAGTAAAACGACCATGAATGATTGAGGTGAGAAATTTGACCTGGAGAAACCCTAAGAATAGAGAAAACTTTAGTTGAGGCACAATTACTGCCTCATCTCCACTACGCAATCAGCCAAGTACATAAAGTTCAGTGTATGAAAATCTGAACAACCAATAGAGCAGAACAAGAAGTACCAAAAGCTCAAATATACTACAATTTGCTGCTCTGTTCCGATACCCTGCTCCAGTGGTGTCTTACAATGCAAAACTTCTTACTTTCAATGGAAAACATGAGTGCCAACTCATGTGTCGACATAAAAACATGTATATATATCTGTCTACACACCTCCCAAGGCTGGAGGTACCAAGACAATGCATAGAAGTGGTAATGTACAGTTGCAACACATTGAATTCCAAGCTTTGCACACACAAATGCAAGTTTGTCAGTTCAAAGGGCAATAGTTTGTTGCTTCACACAAGTTCGCAGGGGCGAATGGCTGTTCTTTGCTAGTTTTTTAAATGTTCGCAACAGTGTCATGTGAGTTCACTGTTTAAGTGGTAGACTTGCCAAAAGTGGAAAAACACCAAGTTTTTAAAATCTGCACGTAAGTTTGTTGTTTTCCCAAGGATGCTTCAGATCATCTTGAGTCTTCAACAACCTTGTATACAAGTCCTCGATGTTCCATAACTGATGAAAAGCAGCTTGTTTGCATGAAGAGACTCCTTGACTTAAGTAGGGAAAAATTGACCTTTCAATCATGCAGATCAATAGGTGAAGGTTATACTTATAAGGGTCTCTCATACCAAAAGAAAATGTTACAACCATAAACCTAGGGGTTGACTGCCAAAGTATGGCCAAAATGTTAAATAGTAAGGACAAATGCGTCCGTATACTGCAAAAGAATTTATCAACTACAGCTGCTAAAAGCTAGAGCCATAAATGCCTAGCAACTCAATAGCTCATTGCATAAGTGTCAACTTCTGAATTTGTTGGTTTCAGGACAATGCAAAAGGGAATGTGTATGGATAAACCTTTCTTCAAATTATAAGGTAAAACTCCCTTGTAACTAAAAGTTAAACTATACCTTAGAACTCAAGAAAACAACCTCTAGTTTTGTACGATATGTGTCATGTCCCGAAATTGTAACATTTTAGATAGTAAAGTTATCCATTTGATATTACATAATTATAATTGTCCAAGACAATGTTATAATTATGAATATTACTAATAACGTCAAAAACATTATTATGATATAGTAGATATTAAGTATATAAAACTAGTACCAAAAAATAAACATAAAACAATTTTGTAATTACGATTGTAAATATAATGGATAATATGATTTTCATAAGAAAATCTAAATAATCAAATACAGATAGAAATTATGATTATAAATATTAGAATATAAATGCTAGAAATTTAAATATTATTATGATTATAATTTATAATAAATAAATATAAAATATATGAATATAATAAGCAATAAATTAAAGATAAACTATTCTTTAATATCATCAATAAGCAAATTTGTGATGTTAAGTGGCAACGATTTAATTGTTCCTGAATCGGCCATTTGCTAAAGACACATTGGTGAATGGATGTGTCTCCTCGAAGGGACAACAACTGCAGCAAGTCACACCTCTACAGGCGTTTAAGAATAGCCTCAAGACCCGAGCAGGGGAATCAGAAACTAAGTGATATCTATGGGATATTAGTCAGGAAACATCGCATGAAGAGAGAAGGAGAAGAACAAAAGGTGCGTGGGAGTATTTAGAACATGTTTGGTAGTCATCGCTAGTCAGGCTACAGGGAATAAGAAAGGATTCATTAGAAAGCAAAGACGACTTCGGGGGAGGGGGGGTGGTCATGTGACTCGGTAAGCGTGCATGAGGAGTTAGAGAAGAATAACCCACCTAGATTTATAGTTTATGGTTCTGAAGCGATGGTCATTGGCATTGGATAGCCGGAAATGTCTGTTGGTATATTTATTAACATTTCAACATGCTAATGTGAGTTGTTCGTTAGTCTTTGTGTCTTTGTGCAAAAACAGAAAACAACGATTAAAGTAATGAAGGAAAGTGGAGGATAAATGAGGTTGGAAGACAGTCCAAAAAGACAAAGAGAGTCAGGACAAATCGCAGTGGTCTATATTTGAATTCAATGAAGCATTCAAAGGTCACACTTGTCAGAGTTGTCAGAAATTCTATTCACATGGGACAAACTTGTCGCCTTGCTGGAAGGAGACATTTAGGGTCCCAAGCATCGATCACAGGTCGGTTTAAGAGGTACTTGGGACGAAGTATATAAATGGATGAAGGTCATAAATATACTGAGATACAGCATAGAGGATGGACCATTACAAATTGAAATCTGTTCATCATTGAATACAGGGTAATGTGAAGCCTCGATTCTTCTGAAATACTTATATGAATTCTAGTAAGTTAAAGAAATTAACTATGAATAAATGAAGTAAAGGATTTGGCAATTAGTAGGACTGGAATGTATACTTAATATATATATATATTATAGATTAGTTTTATAATGACTAATATGAAATGAGTAAGAATACATATATATATATATATATATATATCTTTGAGTGGAGAAGTTAATAAGAGGAGGAGATACAATTTAGAAGAATCATTCATAGGAATGATAAGAGTGAAATATTTAGATCATCTTTGATTATTGCAATATATCGATCCCTAATGTTTCTAATGTCTCCTTGAGAAACACTTTGAATGTGAGATTCGAGAATTAAGTGCTTCCACTAGAAGAGGATCATCGTGAAGACAGGAGACATAACGAGTTACAGAGAATATGTCTGGAGAAGCCAGTACAGTGCACCAAACAGAGGTAAGTATCCTCACTGACTGGTTAATCATTGAGGATTATGGAATCAATACGTATTACTATGACAATGGGTTACAGTATAGTGACTAACCCATATCTTAGTAGAATAAATATCAGTGAATGTTTGCAAGCACTCCGACCTGTGATGGTTTGTGAACTAAATTTAATTCAATATGAAATATGAATGCATAGAGATACTAATTGATACGTTTTGTAGTCAATAAATATATGTCAATGTATTAAGACTACTATACAAAGTAAGACAATATGCAGATTTATGGATGTTATTTGTCAAAGCCACAATAATGTTGCTTACAACAATTATTGTGTCTTATTAAGCTATTTGACTTTACCTTGAAGAATAGACTTTGGGCCAAAATTCCCTTTTGCTAGCACTCTAACAAGGATAGGGAGTGTGTGGACGGAAAGGCTGGTAAATTGGTCCATTGATGGATGGTCCCAAGATGGGTGGAACACCTTGAGGGAGTCCAATTAGAGACCGTGCACGGGCCCTTGGTATAGTAAATATACCTTCCAAAGGGGTTAGGAAAGAGGAAACAAGGCGAAGATCTATTCCGATCAAGAGTAATAAGTCATATCAGATTATGTTAGTTATGCACTAGTTGATAATAATGCATTTCATTTATCTTATTCCATCAATCTTTCATTGCTCTTTATCAAACAATCTTTAAAATAAAAATTTTAATTTGTGCATTTTATGTTTCTAATAAGGGGACGTTACAATATGCATGTTAGATCTTAAGGTTTTGAGCATGCATAGCAAATGAACTAAAGAACTTGGCAAAGGTTATATTTATATGTAATGGTCTCATACCAAAAGAAAATGTTACAACCATAAACCTGGGGGTTGACTGCCAAACAATGGCCAAAATGTTAAATAGTAAGGACAAATGCATCCATATATTGCAAAAGAACCTATCAACTACAGCTGCTAAAAGCTAGAGCCATAAATGCCTGGCAACTCAATAGCACATTGCACAAGTTTCAACTTCTGAATGTGTTGGTTTCAAGACAATGCAAAATGGAACATCTATGGATAATCTTTCTTCAATTAGAAGGTAAAACTAAAACTCTCTTGTAACTAAAAACTAAACTATACCCTAGAACTTAAGAAAACAACCTCTAGTTTTGTATGATATGTACAAGTTAGATCTTATAGTTTTGAGTATGCATAGCAAACAAACTAAAGAACTTTCCTATCTTTTTGGTTCTTGGGTATGGGCACAATGCTTATCAACATTTCTTCTCAAGATGAGAGATTTTTTATATATTTTCTTGAAAGTTAACCTACAACAATTAACGAATGTTTGTGCTCTCTAGCGAAAAGCAAAGATTAGATAGCATGAATACAACATAAAAATTAGATTGAAAATAATGCACATGATTTGGTAAAGTGGACAAAAGGAATTGCATACAAAGCCACAATTACCCACTTGAATGAAGCCTGCAATTTCAATAAAGCAATTCAATTTACCTAATCACACATACACAAGATCACACAAAAAGATTGAATAATAACCTTACCAGCAAGCAAGCATAAAATTACTATTCCCAAAATCTAAGTGCCAATAGCACTTATTTTTAAAGTTTTAACAAACTTTTTTCCATGCAATTTATTTAAGATAAATAAAAAGCATACTAAATGTTCCTATGCTAAAAATGGTTTACTTGCACATAAAGCAAACATTAAAATGCACAACTGTCTTAAAATACATTGTTGAAAATAAGCAAGCTTGAAATAGAACATCTTTTAATAGATCTTCTAGAAGATCATCTCAAAATAGCAGTCTCCTAGTGTAATGTCGCCTTTTGGGGATGAAATGGTAAAAAACTTCTTACATTAACATAAAGAAAAGTTTACATTTTATAGAGTGCATAAAGCACTGTAGATATTAAATATATCTACCTACTAAAAGTTACTGTAGAAACAGTAACAACAAAAAAGACTAAACATAACATTGACCATTAAATAATATAAGAATAATATATTCTAACACCCTCCCTTAATGGTCAATCCGTCAACAACACCAAGTTGCCCCCTGAATTTTACAAATTTATCGGGGCTCAGAGACTTGGTGAGAATGTCTGCAGTCTGATCCGCTGTCGGAACATACTGCAGCTGAACTGATCCGTCTTCTACCAGCTGGCGAATGTAGTGACAATGAAGCTCAACATGCTTGGTACGTTCATGGAAGACTGGATTTTTGGCCAGTTTGAGCACCCCTTGGTTATCAGTGTACAAGGGAGAAGGTCCTGCTTGTGACATGTGCATGTCAGAAAGCATCCTACGAAGCCAAACTGCCTCACATGTTGCTTTAACGTTCCTCGATATTCAGCTTCTGTCGAGGAAAGAGCCACTGCCTGTTGCTTCTTGCTGGTCCATGTTACAGCACCTGTACCCAAACTGAAGACATACCCAGAAGTAGATTTTCTGTCATCCACTGAACCTGCCCAATCTGAGTCTGTGTAACCAATCAGCTTTGGATCTTTGCATCTGCCATACAGAATGCCATAGTCGGAAGTGCCCTTAACATATCTCAGCACTCGCTTTGCTGCAATCCAATGATCAACTTTAGGAGTTGTCATGAAGCGAGAGATGTAGCTCACGGCAAAACTGATGTCTGGTCTAGTGGCAGTGAGATAGATGAGACTGCCCACTAGTTGCCTGAATGTCGTTTCATCGACTGGAGGTGAATCAGAGTTGGCTGATAACTTTAGCCCCTTCTCCATGGGTGTGGGGCAGGTTTGCAGTCCTGCATCCGGAATTTGTCAAGCAAACTTCTGGCATATTTTGACTGAGAGATGAAGATGCTACCATTGGTTTGCCAAACTTCAATACCCAAACAATAATGGAGAAGCCCCAGATCTGTCATGTCAAAAGTCTGACACAAGGCTTGTTTGATTGTTGCAATCAAATGTGCTGAACTGCCAGTAATGATCAAATCGTCAACATAGACAACAAGAAAGAGAATATCATCACCAGAGTGTTTGACATACAGATTACTGTCAGAAGGGCTACGCTGAAAACCATGATCAACCAAGTACTGATCAATCTTGAAATACCATGCACGGGGAGCCTGTTTCAGTCCATAGAGCGCTTTCACGAGTCTACACACCTGATGTTCTTTGCCGGCAACCTTGAAACCAGGAGGCTGTGTCATGTAGACTTCTTCCTGCAAATCACCGTTGAGGAAGGCACTCTTGACGTCCATCTGATGAACTGTCCAACCAAATTGGGCTGCAATAGCGAGAAGAAGACGAATGGTGCTCATCTTGGCAGTAGGAGCGAAGGTCTCCTCGTAGTCAATGCCCTCCCGCTGTGTAAATCCCCGAGCAACCAATCTGGCCTTGTACTTATCCAAAGTACCATCTGCATGATACTTGACCTTGTAAACCCATTTGCAACTGATAGGTTTCTTCCCAGGAGGAAGATCAGAAAGAACCCAGGTGTGATTCTTCAAGAGACTATGATATTCTGTCTGCATAGCCTGTTCCCACTCTGGAATTCCTTTAGCCTCTGAATACGTCTGAGGCTCGTAGATGCTGTGGATGTTGGCCATAAGAGCGAAGTTGACTGTGGACTGCTGCTTGCTCTTGCTACGACTTGATCTACCCTCAATGAGTTCATCATCATGAAGATCGCCGATAGTCTTGACCCACCACTTAGGCCGACGAGTAGAAGTGCCAACATCTGAAACAGAGATGCAGCATCGCTGGGATGTCTGAACAAGATCATCTGGATGTGAGTCTGAGAGAAAAGTCAGTGTGGTGCAAGCTCAGGACCAGTAGACTCCTCATCTTCGAGTCAGAATGCTCTGAAGCCCTCCCATCATGGGAACCAAGAGGAAGACGAACACCCTTATCAGGAACCTTCGTAGGTTGATCCGCAGGACTTGTTGTAGAAACAAAGGGACCAGTAGTCTCATCAATCACAACATCACGACTGAATATGAGACGACCTGTCTCCACATCAACCAACCTGTAGGCTTTGTGATTGTCGCTGTAGCCAGTAAACATAAGTGTCTGGCTCTTGGAGTCCAACTTGGCACGTTTGGCATCTGGAATCCATACATGAGCGGTTGAACCGAAGACTTTCAAATGGCCCACCTTAGGCTTGCGTCCTGACCAGGCTTCTTCTGGAGTCATCTTCTTAACGGCCTGTGTAGGTGACCGATTCAGGAGGTAGACTGCAGTGTAGACTGCTTCAGCCCAGTATTTCTTAGGTACATTTCTGTACTCGAGCATAGAACGAGCCATTTCAGTAATGGTGCGATTCCTGCGTTCGACAACACCATTCTGCTGAGGGGTGTAGGGTGTGGTAAGTTGGCGCTTAATGCCGTGTGCAGCACAAAAAGAAGAGAAGTCAGCTGAACAAAACTCCCCCCCATTATCTGACCTTAGAGTAACAATGTGAGAACCGGATTCCTTCTCAACTAAGGCCTTATACTGCTGAAATGTACTGAACACATCTGATTTATGTTTCAAAAAATACACCCACATTTTCCGACTGAAATCATCAACAAACAATAAAAAGTACCTGGACCCAGTAACAGAAGGAGTATTCATTGGCCCACATACATCGGCGTGAACCAATTGAAGTACCTTGGAGGCTCGCCAAGAATCACCATCCGAGAACGGTGTCCGATGCTGCTTGCCAGCTTGACAAGCTCCACAAACTCCATGATTTGTAGTTTGGATCTCAGGTAGACCAGCAACAAGACCCTCCCGAGATAACTGAGAGAGGTAGTGGACATTCAAGTGCCCATAACGCTGATGCCAAAGTTTGCTGATGGTTGTACTTCGGGCTGCGAGAGCGTGCTCTTGAGAATCACCAGAATCAGCAAGTCTGTACAGACCGTGATCCTCAAGTCCCATAGCAATTGTAGTACGAGTCTCCCTGTCAACGATGCTGCAGGTGGACGAGCTGAAAACAACATCCAACTGGGGAGAATGCCGCATGATCTGACTGACGGAGAGGAGATTATGTTCCATGCCTGGAACATAGTAGACATCGAGAAAGAGTAAATTTCTTCCTCCTGAGTAAATCTGGACAGTGCCCTTACCAGCGACTGTGTACTCTTCACCTCCTCCGAAAATGACAGAATCTGAGAAGGGTTCAAACTTTGTGAACCAATCGCGACGATGAGTAAAATGCCGCGAAGCCCCGAATCGATATACCAGGCAGAAGAATGTACCGGATCTGCAGTTCTCTTGGCCATAAATGCATAGAATGCAGACTCTTTCTGCTCAGTGTGCTCAGCGACATGTGCCTTTTGTTGAGATCCTCCCTGCTTCTTTTGTTCAGAAGCCATCCGAGTGCGACAATCAGCCTTAATGTGACCGTATTTGTGGCAATAATTGCACTGAACGTTCTTCTTCTTCTTGCTGTCCTGTGAAGAACCAGAGCCTTTTGGCTGAGAAGATTGAGGCTTCCCTTTGTTCTTAGCAGAAGATTTGGCTGAGAACGCCTGTTCTGTGGAGGACGAACTGGCACTGCTTCCAAACTGCTGTCTCCAACGATCCTGTTGTAGAAGCTTGTTACACAAGTCTGGAAACTTCAAGTCAACATTTGTTGAAGTAATATTGAGCGTCTCAATGAAATGCTCGTAAGATTTTGGCAAACTCTTAAGAGTAATGACGACCATGTCCTCTTCCTCCATCTTTCGTCCAATGGCTTCCAACTGGTCTCGAATCTCTTTGATCTTTGTCAGATGCTCTTGAAGAGTAGTGTGCTTCTCGTCCATCATTATGGAAAAAAGCATGTTCTTAAGAAAAAATGCACGACTTTTATCTGACGTTTCATGAAGATCCTTCAAAGTTGTCCATACCTCAGCAGCTGTTTTGCCTGACGGTACTTGTGGCAGTTGATCGTCAGTGATGGAAAGCTTGATGAGCATGATGGCTTCCCGATTGCGTTCATCCCATTTATCCTGATCTTTTCCAGCTACAGTGGGTCGAGGTGAGTGCCCCAAGACGACCTGATCGAGACAACGATATTCAAAGATCGTCAACATACGCTGCTTCCAGGTGTTGTAATTCTTCCCGTTGAACTTCTGGCTGCTTTCGAGCATTATGTTCGTGAGAGATGCCATCACGTACCTCGCGGTCAAATTGGTGAAGGCAAGATAATGCAAAGAAAACAGAAATACAGAAACCCGAACACGGATTTTGAGGTTTTACTGAAAACCCAGAAGAGATAAATAAAAACCCAGAAGGATGGAAGAATACCCAGAAAATTTTGACAACACGGATTTCGAGGCACGGAAAACGAGGTACCCAGAAAAATCTAGTGACAACCCAGTTGAGATCTCGCAAAACCCAGAAGGAATCTGCGATCAGAAAAAAAATTCGACCTCAAACTGAGGCACAAATTTCGATGCACAGAAAACGAGGTACCCAGAAAAAATGGACGACGACCCAGTTGAGATCGCGGAAAACCCAGAAGGAATCTGGAATCGAAAAAAATTTCTGACCTCAGAAGACTGGTCAAAACCCTAGGTGAAGCACGCAGAAACCCTAGCCGCCATAAAAACCAGAAAAAAATGCAGAAAAAGAGCTCGAATCTGCACGAAAATTTGGCAAAAGAGATGCCAAACCCTAGGCGACTAAGTTGCAGGAAGGGGCGACCACGATTTTGCTAAAACCACCCAAAATCAAGCAAAAGAAAAGCGCGATTTGAAGCTCGAAACCCTAGCACAGAAAAAATTCGAATTATGGCTGCAAATAGGCCCACGAATTTTTAGGGTTCTTTTTTTTCTGCTCTGATACCATGAAATGGTAAAAAACTTCTTACATTAACATAAAGAAAAGTTTACATTTTATAGAGTGCATAAAGCACTGTAGATATTAAATATATCTACCTACTAAAAGTTACTGTAGAAACAGTAACAACAAAAAAGACTAAACATAACATTGACCATTAAATAATATAAGAATAATATATTCTCAGGGGGGATATACCGATATTTGCCGAAAAATAAGAATTCCAACAATAAAATTTATTTACAAAGAGTATTCTATAAATAAATTACACAATTACAATAGAACTTAGAGAAAACCGTCAACATTAAGTATTATGATCATAGCAAATCCCTATTGAAAACACAATATCCCAAATACATTTGGATCCATTTCATAGCTTATTTCCAAGAGCCAACCATATTAGGAATTCGATGGGAAAGCATGATAGGACGTCAGGAGCCTGTCCTCCTCAATCAAGCCCAAGGGCATGGAATGAGCTTCCGAGTCATTCGGCCCCTTGGTCCACAAGCATGACACATCCATCTTGGGGTTGGCGTACTTGATGAGGGAACCAGTATTGCTACATCTTCCTATCAAACATTTCACATTGATTCCAAACATGGTTGCAATAACTTAATTTCTACAATCTATATATATATATATTTATATATTTGGCTGTTCTTAATTTATATTCTAAAATTATTCTTCAATTTGATTTTTTGAATTCTTTCAATTGCTTATTGATGTCTTAGTGATTGATATTTGAATGATTGTTGTCCTAATGATTGATATTTGAATGATTCGAGGCTAGAATGGTTGATGCTTGAATAGTTGATTTTTGAATGATGGATGTTTGTATGTTTGATTGATTGAATGAATTGATAATTAATGATGATGATTTGCAGATTGATTGTTCGCTTGATTTGATAATTGATAATTGATTTGATAGATTTATGAGTGATGATTGAATGAGTACTGATTTGATGCATTGGTGAGTGATGATTGATAAGTGATCCTTGAATGCTTGGAATGATTTCTCCTTTATACTTTATTTGTGAAAAAGTCACCACCTTTCATTGCTGCCTTTTTGAGAATAATAAATTATTTTTCCAAATTGATCTCTCTTGCATGTCCTCCTCAAATGAAACCTTCTCCCCTTTATATCTTCCAATGTAAGGGAGAAGTCGCACCTCTTCATCATGTCTGCCCTTTGCAAGAGTCACAACCTTTCACAATTACCACCCTTTGAAAGAGTACAACCCTTCATAATTTCTGCCCTTTGAAAGAGTCACTTCCTTATTTTCTTCCCATTCCTTTCTTCTTCCATTAATGTCATGGCCCCGAAATTGCAAGCATTGAAATGTAAATAAATTAATAAATAAAATAAATAACGATATAAATATTAAAAATATATAAATTTTAACAATTTAATATTATTATAATGTAATACTATAAATATTAAAAATATATAAATAAAACTAATATAAAAATAAGTATATTAAAAAAATAATAAAACGTATGCTATATTATTACAAGCTACAGCAAATATGGGAAAAAATAAATGGCAGCGATTACTATTACTAAGGGCAGCAATAAAGACAAAAAGCAGGGAAGTGATTCCATGAAAAAGCAACGTATATATCTTTAAACAATACAGTGTTTTCTATAAAAGAGGAGAAGAGCAATATTAAGGGCTGCAGCGATTGGTTAGACAAATTATTAAAGATAACTTATGATTTATGAAGGCTGTGATTTAGTTGTAAAACAACGACTCCCTTTGAGGAGGTATGTCCCTTGGGAAAAGGGATGAGACTTTGTGAAGAGCCATGTTTCTCCCACCGTAGGGGTTTGAAAAGGGGAACATTTCAGAAGGGAGAGGCATGGAGGAAAAAAGAAGCGATAAGTCTGCATTCCTATAGCAGCAGCAGTGATATAACCAGCAGAATTAATCAGATTGGGAGAGATAAATGGGATAAGTTGGATAGATCAGCAGATTTATTCATGTAGAAGATATCAAGAAGATGTGTAAAGAAGAAGATAATCCAGGGAATGATATATAAGGGAAGTAAGTTTTATATATATATATATATATATATTATACAATTATGCAATAATGATGCGTTCAGCAATTATTGATCCTTGTTAGTATTTATTTATTTGATCTAATCTATTTGTCACTCTTTAAGCAGCATCTTCTGAAACAGAAGAATCATCCTAGGAAGAATACATAATATTATGTATACATAATCTGCAGGGGATAAACAACAACAAAGTGATCGATCAACAACATAAGCCTTCACACATATACAGCAGATTCAACCAGAGAAACAACATAATCAGACCTCGTGGTATGATGTTTATTTGATCAGAAAATATAGATATTAAACATCGATATCATAGCATATTATGTAGCATATAATTACTGATATCATTAATAGATGTAGCATATAATTACTGATATTATTAGCAGTGATATGTTTCTGGTTTGACAATAATTGGTCATGAAGGGATGAGGCAAGACTGCAAAAGGGAGAACTACGAGTAGGACACCCTATTATTCAAAAGGGGAAACAGTGAGTAGGACACCCTATTATGTAAAAAGGGAGAACTGTGAGTAGGGCACCCTATTGCAGCCTCCCAACTATCCTCAATTGAATCAATTGTTGAAGTAAATAAAGAAAGGTCTTCAATCATAAGAGGAGAGGTTGGCTTGATGGAGGAGAACTGTGTAAAGCCCTCACTGGGTACACCACCTCATGATGATGGTTAAGGACTACATGAGGCCACAGAGGATAAGGTCCTGCTGCTGGGCCTAGGGTAGAGGATACTTGGGGCACCTCATCATGTCCCCTCATTATGGTTGAGCCCACATAGTCCTTGGGACTTGTTGTATTGATATATATAATCTTTCTTAGACTTAGAACTAAATGTATTTCATGAATTATGTCTATCATATTCATCTAACATGGTTGCAGGTTTCCATAACCAGACTTACATCATCTCAATTTTAAGTAGGTATTATATCTTTAACTACAATCTGCTATTGGTTTCTTTTGGAATTGTGATTTCAGGGCGAAATATAAGGTGATCACAAAAGGGGACATTACAATTAATCCCTCCGTGATTCCTGTGCTTCTCTCTTTTTTTTCTTTTTTTTTTTCAAATGAACTCTACTCCCTTTTATATCTCATGTTTGAAGGGGTCTCCATTATGAAAGCCCTGAAACTTACCACTTGAGCTCATCCCATTTGATGTTTGTGGCCTTTGAACCATCAGTTTTATTTGATAAGAAAGGTAAGGATACTTTTTCATTCCAGGTCAATCTTTGGCACAGTCACAGTACTTGTCTACATGATACCTTCTAATGACCCATTGTTTTGGAATGATGCATTATTGTGGGAGCATTGCTAGACATCATCTTTCTTATGAAGATGTTAGAAGGTTATAAAGCAGAAAAAGTGAAGGGTACATGCATGTCAGAAACATATTTTGAAGATACCAATTTTCTATATTTGCATGAAAGTTATTTTTCAGTTCTGCCCTGATAGGAAAAACTAAGGCTTCTTATACATTATTGCAGATTAGATAATGGGCCAGTGCGATACAGAGAGGAGTACAGCAGGCTACGAACATGGACCTATAATTCATTAGATGTGCACAAGGTATGCTTAACATTTTACCAGCTTCCTGCAGAGAAATTAATGAATGAAGTAAAAATTATGATAGTCTTTTGCAGGACTCTGAACTAGATTTGACATTAATATCTTGTGGAACAGTTTTTATTAGTTTATAGTATATACGGTTTCTGAGGTTTAAAAAACAGCTGTCTACTCTTGATTGATAGACCTGGGATTTACACACCGGATGTTATCCTCATTGTTATTGTGATAACTGGTAGAAGATAGAGTTCTCAGTAGCATGCTTTTCAGTAAAGTGTAAACATTTGCATAATTTTTGATTTTTGGTTTATATTGGGTAAAGTTTACAAATATAGCTCATATGAGCAACTGCTTGAAAACATGACCTAAAAAACTCATGATGAGCACAATATAAGACTTAAGTATGATCTAATCTGTCCAAAATAGTATCTAATCAGCCAAGCAGAGTAAATAGCAGCAACATTTAATACCTAATACAAACTGACAATAAATAAGGATGACAGTCCAGATTTTTCCTTGAGACAATATTAACCAACAAACAACTAACAAGCATTACTTCTTGGACTTCTTTTGAGCCCCCTTATCCATGTCCTTAATGAGGTTTTTAATTTGATTCTCTGAAGCTTTGACTTTGAAATCAACAGGCTCCTTAAGCCAGCGATATGGGTAAGAAAGAATAGGGACAGCAGGATATGGGCAGATGCATCATCCTTTTCACCAGTGTTAGATGAACTATCAGACTTAGTCATATTTTGATCGAGAGCCACATCATCATCAACTGCAATTTCTTTTCCATCTGTTTTAGAGCCACTGACAAAATCAGTAGGATTAACATTTTTGAAACTGCGTACATCCTCTTGAACATTATTCTGAATTAGCCAACCATCAGCACCATAGTCAGTCTCTTGAGCACCATTTGACCAATGGGGATATCCCTTTGTCAACATTTTGAGAGTAAGGGAATGGTGGACAAGCTTGAAAGTTTTTTTCGACAACTTCCTTTTTATGTAGCTGCAAGCCAACATGCCAAGCAATGTAGTAAGCTCGGATGGCTTAACCCCCAATTTGATTTTCACTCTTGCTGATAATAGTTTTCTGATCTGATTTTTTTTTGTTTTGTTTTGATTGTTTTTGATTGTTTTTGTGTTTTTGAGTTGCAATGAAATGAAAGATAAAATGCTGATAGAAATAAATCTAGAACAGCTAATAAAGATTTGCATGCAATTGGAAAATGAACAATCTTTTATTCCTCATTCAGCTATATCAGAACTTTTATTTACACATGGTCTTTTTGAATGACATGCAAGAGATATAGTGAAATAGATAAGAAGAACCTGGAGGCACGCTTCTATAAACCCTTGCTTGAATTTATGTGTGCTGATCTTGTATGTATTCCCTTGAAATTTGATGGCCAACTGATCTTTCAACCCAGCCGTCCCTAATGCAAGAGAAATCAGCTCTCAAAAGTTAGGTGATTTGGCTCTTGTTGAAGTACGTCCTTCTCTCCTGCCGTATGGCTCACCCCAGCATTAAATGCTTTTCATTATTCAGCATTTGGCCTCCATTTTGATATATTTCTGATGAATGTTTGCAGTGGAATATCAGGCCAAAAGTCTGAGATAAAACTCTGAAGAAAAATTATGAAAATCTCTCCAAATATGCTCAAGTAGGACCCCTGTGTGAAGCCCCTCCAATGCCAAAATTCAGTGATTCTCTCAGCACCTCAAATCAGCTTTTCCACTGAAGATTTCACGTTCTCCAATGGCCTCCAAACCTGAAACCCCAGTCTCAAGTGCACAAACTCCAGAAAATGCAAAGTCAAGTATTCTCACAATGAAGTCGACTTTACATGTGAAGCTTTAAATACCTTCTCATGAAGTTCGAATTTCTTCAAGTGCCTCTTTAGTCATTAAAAATAACATGAACTTCACTTTTAAGCTGAAGTTAGACTTTGGCTAAAATAAATAATATTTAATCACTTAAAGAAGGGTAATTGCTTCATGAACTTTAAGTGGCCCCCTTTTAATAAAGTTAATTAATAACTTCATAATATAAGCTCTTATTGATTATAATATTATTGAGGCCTTTCCCTTCATTAAATATTCATCAAATATGTCATGAAACATTAAGCCTCAATAATACTGCCAAAGTCTGGAGTCCAGGTGCCCTGCCAAAAATAGCATGTCCATAAATATCACTTACTATAAATAGTAAGTGTCTAGAAATGAGCCAGGGAACAAAGCAGATGCTAGAACCTGAACCCACTGAAACCATTGCCATGTGTAATGTCCCAAATGCCGGGGAAACAATCCAGATGGACCCTCTAAACACAACTGTTAGCTCACTAGGGTCGAGGGATGAGCTAACCCCTGGTCACCTGATGCTGACTAAGGAGGGGACATTACAAGCAACACAAGAAATGATGAATTCAACTGAGGAGCTGGTGAGCAAGCTCCTATACCTTTGAAAAACCTGTGTATTCCTCTAGATATACCATGAAATTTCAGATGATGAAACTAACCAAAGTACAAACAATAACTTAGTCAGCAGAGTTTCACAACAAGTAGATCAAATAAAATATCAAACCAATCAATTTCAGATTTACCAGCAGATCCAGTCCAGGAAGGAAGAAAACAGTTCTATACAACTTCAGCAAATGGACATTAAAAAAATAGATGGTATGTAGTCTCTAAATGTCTAAGCACTCAAAAAATAGATGGTATGCAGTTATATGAAACAGTTTACGTGCTTTGTCTATGCATCCATATTTTGTATAAGTGTTCACGTTTTGCATACATTTTAATGGATGTCCATAATCTGTTCCAAAGGCACTCATCTGAGCATTGGTTGGGAGGATGTTGGCAAAGGTTGTGGAGTTTGACTTTACACTGGTCAATTGCATCTGCTTAAGAGATTCTAAGCCTCTTTCCACAAATCCATTTTGTGTGTGTTCTGCAATCATTGCATTTCATGAGATCATATTCATTGAGGTGCCTTGCCAAGCAATGTATATGCCTTAGTGATGTTTCCACATTTGGCATATATGTCTACCATGGCAGGCTTATGAATTGAGTTTGCACATAGGATCTCTGCCATGGGCTTTAGAAGTAAAAATGCACAATTAAATTCTTAGACGGACTTGGAGGGTGCAGGAGCATATTGTCAGTTTGAGTGTATGTGTGTAATAGAAGACCACACCTTCACCCTTTTAAACTAACATTCTGTTTTTTTTTTCTGTCAATGCACATAGAAGTTCTATTGGCACATATGTATTGCTGGTTTGTAGGGTGTAGGATCATGCAGATAATTTGTAATTTTGCAAGGTTGCACCAAAATCCCACCTCCCTGCATTTGTATATCTTGGTGGACTTGTAGGCCTTTATTGCAACTTTGCAATAATTGCAAATGTGCATGAGTGTTGGTTTCCCATCACACACAGACACAGATGCAGAGACACACAGACTTACACACACACATATGTATATGTTGGGTAACATTTCTTGAATTTTTGCACTTTTGCAAAAGTGCTGAACACTTCTATTTCTCTGGTTCGCCATTGTTTTTGGCAGTATTCTGGTCTCTTTGTGCAAACTGCCACATGGCATCGCAACTCCGCTTCTCCTCCCATTGTACTATGCCAGACTTTTCAATTACACAAACAAGTAAAAATCCCACCGTTACACTGCTGTTGAATTTTAGAAATGTCAATACAATTTGAAAGTCTGTAATATGCTCGCAAATTTAGCATGAACACAATTGTGAATTGAAATCTCTGTTGTTCGCAAAACTTCTTGGGGTTCTTGAAATGTGAAAATGCTTTCCACGCGTATACAGCTGGTGGTGCAAACTCAAAGGAAAATTCTACATGGTAAACTGAAAAATTCTTCATAATTTTCACTTCAAAGCTGACAAATCAATTGACTTTAGGCCACTGATTGCAAATATTAAAATTCCTGCAATATCAACAAAATGAACTATTTGGTACACACTGAGCAACCCTCTAGCAACATCCATTTCATGATTTTAACAGATATTCAAGTGTGACGCATGGTGATAGCTAGCTGTATGACCCAACAGATTTTTTTGATATATATATTGAAGGGAAACATTCTTACAAAAATGTATCCTTAAGAGGTTACAATAAGCCATTGGTGGCTACATATGAGCATTTGATGTGGCTACATATGAACATTTGATGAACAAAGACTGCTAAGTATGGAGAGATTAAAAAGGATTCGAAAACTACAGATAGATATGTGAACTGCCTATGGGCCATAACAAATAGTATTAAGGTAAAGCTAAAGAACAAGAGAAGAACCATATGTAGAGCAGTATCTGTTCTGTTTTCTGTTGTATCTTCCTCATAGAGGCCTAACTGTAGCTGCCATTCAAGTATACTGTCAAATATTTATTTCCTGTGGCAGTGTATATCAAGTGAGATTGTCATTGAATGAATAGAAGAACCTGGAGCCTAATGTGTAAACTTGGAAAGATTGCTTCAAGCAGCATGTATAGGATACAAAATTCAGAGTGTATGGTGGAAAAATGTATCATAAATATTGCTCAGAGAGTCAGAATTCATATGTTCAAAACAAGTTTTTGTCTAGACAAAAACCCTCTGATGGATATTTATGAGAAGAAAATTATGGAGCTTAACTGCGATTAAAAGAAACATATATCAGAATAAGATTGATAGATTTTAACTGCGGTTAAAAATATGAGTTCTTTTTGGTCCTTCAAATCTTTTTTTTGGAAAGAAAAGTATTTTTTTCAGGGTACGAAATTTGAACCCATACCTAGGATGGACCCGACCTGGGATCTGTATCCAGAGTGGTTTGGTAGGGTATGTCTTCAGAAATGGGCGAACTGGTAATATAGCTTTTTGATGATGACAAGCTTCATTTTCTTTTACAAGCATTGCTTTTCATGTATTTGCATGTAGTGTCCCCTAATTGGGAATGCCCTAAATTTGCTCTAAATCCTTAATTTCCAAATAAACAAATGAGTTAGAGAGTACTGTTCACCTGATTGAAACCTTGATTGAAGTCCTGCACGTAGATTAACACCATTTACCAAAAATCAAATCAATTAGTAGAATAGAATCATTTATCACACAATAATAGTTAGTAGTTTGCCATAACTAGCTATTAACAAACTACTGACCAATCATTGATTCAATCATAAAGTATTTTAACATCTTTGGAGGATTGGATTCACTATGATGGAGGAGTGAGGTTACAATGGGTGCCTTGGTAGTCCAACTCTTCTAGGCCCAAAGGAAGTACCCTTCTACTAAAAAGTAGTACCCCTTTGGCCTCCTTGGGACTACTTGGTCCTCCATTATAGGACACTTGGTCCTCCATTATAGGACATGTAGGTTCTCCATTATAGTACGCATGGTCCTCCATTATTGAACACGTAGGTTCTCCCTTATAGGATGCATGGTCCTCCATTATAGAACACGTAGGTTCTGCATTATAGTACACATGGTCCTCCATTATAGGATGCATGGTCCTCCATTATAGAACACGTAGGTTCTCCATTATAGGACACATGGTCCTCCATAGGAGGTGGCGTACCTAGGGAGTGCCCCACCACTATCCCCTTTTGTGATCCCCCTTCTTCTATCATGGTGCAAATACACACATAGTAATTTAATCAAATTCAGATTTGCAAATAATCATATCAGCAGACATAATGAATTATGAGTATGCTATCATACAAAATAGAACACGTAGGTTCTCCATTATAGGATGCATGGTCCTCCATTATAGAACACGTAGATTCTCCATTATAGGACACATGGTCCTCCATAGGAGGTGGCATACCTAGGGAGTGCCCCACCACTATCCCCTTTTGTAATCCCCCTTCTTCTATCATGGTGCAAATACACACATAGTAATTTAATCAAATTCAGATTTGCAAATAATCATATCAGCAGACATAATGAATTATGAGTATGCTATCATACAAAATAGTAATATACATGAATTATACTATTTGCTAAATAAATCACACTATAGATATTCTGTTCATACATGGGTTAGTAACCTTATTTACTAAATAAATCACATCCACGCATTCTATTATATTAACTCACAATTCTGCAGTTATAGGAGAGTAAAGGCACTGTGGCCTTATCTGCCTATTGATTCCCTCTTATCTCCCTTTCCAATTGCTGATCCCAGATGATTATTTCAGACTGAGTTTTTTATTGATAATAATCTTCTGTTCCTCTTTCCACGATTTCTTTTTAGCTTTATATCCTCATATTCAAGTGAAAAGATACATCTCTTAGAAAAGAGATAACCCTCTAAAGAGTCATCACCTTTGATCGCTGCTTAAACTAACTCATAATACTACTTTATACATTAGGATCTTTGCAGATTTAACTCTTAATAAACATTGCATTTTAAATGGATCGTAACTTATGGATCACTCCCCTTTGAATATTCTTTCCTTTCTTTAATATGATTCATAGCTTTTTATATCATTAACTTTAGAATGAAGAGCTGCCTATTCTACCCGTAGTTTGTAGTGATTGCTGTTTGCAAGGATAATTAGCTGTCTTTTAATCAATGCATTTAAATTCATTTATTTATTACTAAGGTGCAACCATATTAAGATAATATTATTTTCGTCCATAGTTGCCGCGAGACTGGTACTGGTATTGGTACGAGAGCCTGGTACTGGTACCGGTACGACTTTTTATTGAAAATAGGAGACGGGGGTACTTGGAGACGCCATTTTTTTTAATATAAATAAAAATTAAAAAAATAATAATTTATAGAAAATCTGAAAATATGATGACATTGAACTTTCAAAACAATAATTTAATCACTCTTAGACACGTCAAATACATTATGTTTTAATTTTTAAAGTTTCAAATGTTTAAACTTTAAAGTTTTTTTTAGGTATTTTAGCGGGAGACGTCATTTTTTGCAGCAGGAGACGGCAGGGTACTCGAGAAACTTCGATGGAAGTCTCCAGCCTCCTGGAGGCGTCTCCGGAGACGGTACCGGTCTCCTAGACGTGTTTCAGAGGGGGGGAGACGCGTCTTTGGGCAACTATGTTTTCGTGTGAATTTTTATTATTATGATATTTATAATTAATGATATTAGTTCTATTTATTAGATAGTTGTATTATAATTATAATATTATCCATGATAATTATAATTATAATGATATTTAGATTGCCATTATTTATATTTTGATATTTATTTTATTTTGCTATTTGCATTTCAACATTTCACATTTTAACGCCAAAATATAGTAGCATTAAATCGTTAATATGTATTTTATTTTATTTTGTTTATTTGCATTTCAATGTGTTACAATTCTGGGGACATGACATTGCAACTACTTTGCTGATAAATTTATTCTACTTAGGAACTAAGAACTTGTTCAATTTCTGCTAAAAAGAAATGCCGTTGTCTTTGTCAAATGTGGCATACATAGATTATGCTGATAATATTTGATTTTGCAGCATGAACTTCTTCGCGTTCTTTATCCAGTTTTTATCCATTGTTTCATGGACCTAGTGGCTAAGGGTTATTCTCAGGAGGGTATGATGATCTTTCTTTTCTGCTATATGCCCATTTATGTAAATACAAGATAAATCATTTTATATGACTTTACATGTATATTGCCATAAAGAAAAATTGTTTGTCATATGCCAATCTCTTTTTTGTGTTCTAATATTTCAACACTTTTGTGACAGCTCGTTCATTTTTTCAAAGCTTTCGGGAAGATCATGAACCCTCACATCTTCGTGACCTGCAAAAGTTGGAAGGTGTTCTATCTCCCCACCATTTGGAGGTAGCTTATATTTTCTATTTCCTTACTGGCCTTGTATAATTAATCTTTGACATCATGAAGTTCAGAGTAATTTTTAACTGTTACATTTCTTTGGATTTCTGATCTGCAGGAGATGGAATTTGCGCATTGTTTGAGACAGAATAAAGTGACCATGAAATTATGCAAGGTGTGGATACTTCTTGATTTGTGATTTCTGTTATCTGTTTTATTATGCAATTTATCATCCTTTTCTTCTATTGTTTGCTTCACATCAATTTGTTATTAGTGTTTGGACCTCTCTTCTTTCTTTTGGATTTTTTTGGCCGTTTTGATTTGGATTCAGTAACAATTTGTAAATTACTAGGCGGGAATCTGTTTTAATTCTTTGATTTTGATTTGTATTAAATTTCCCACCCTGCTCCAACAACAAATTGTGCATGGACAGAAAATCCCATAGTTTGATAGGGTAACTATACTGCTATCAGCAATGTGTACCCAATGAATGCCGGATGATTTTCTATGTTAGAATCCATTTCATGGATGTACCAGTCTTTTGTAAAATCATATAATTAGGTGGTGAAAGCCTAGTTCTGGGTTCACTGTGTAATTTTTATAGATGAACTGCTTTGGTACTCAAAATTGCTACCCCTAGAAAACTTCATCTTCAATCATATTTGTAGCCAAAAACCAGGTCATTCTTGTCACAACTATGCCAACTATGTTATCTTTCTTGTCAAATAAGCCAAGCCCTTAGGTGTTGGTATGTCTTGGTCCACTAATGATGTAATGCAGGTTGCCCATCATGAGGATTATCAAACTCTGAATTCTAAGGAGGCTCTAGCACAGGCAGAAGAAGGAAGGAATGAGGTAAAGATAAAGGCTGTGCTGTACAATTTGAATGGCAGATGGTAGGCAAATCTCCCGTCACATTGAGATAGGATCATACAATAAAGAGGTCATCTTTGAACATGAAAATGCCACCATGGAAATCCAAATTCGAGTCTTGGTTATATCTCATGGTTAGAGTTCAGTGACAATAAAAGATCCAACTTTCTGTTTTTTGAAATTGCTAGTTTTAGCAGGTATTCTTTTTTAAGGAATGCAGACAGGAGCTCAAAAACCCGACTTTCTATTTTTAGAAGTTTTCTTTTTCAAGAAGTTGTTTTTTAGAGAATGGCAGTAGCTGATAGGGTTAGAAGGTGGTCAAAGCAAGTTTAGGCTCCAACACAAGAAATGAAATCCAAAAGGAAGAGCGGCAATAAGAAGGGGTAACATTCATCAAATTTAGTCTTTTTGTGATAAAGTATTAAAAAATGAACAAAGGAGCTTTCTAGGAGTTTATCCAAGCAAGAAATCTCACACAATGGAAGCAATTTAAGAAAAATATGGATAAGTCTACGAGAGGAATTTCATCCTGGAGAAATCAATTGAAAAATGCCTCCAAAGTGGCGACTAGCCTGGAAAAATCCACTAAGCATCAAAATCTGATTAAGCTTCTTATTGTTGGGATTTTTAATGGGGTTTGCCACACCAATATCCCACCATTGGAGATTTCCCTTTGGCTTACCACTGTCAAAAACTGGAAGGATATTGAATCGGCCAAGTGGAGGAGATTTTCCCATTGTGTGGCAATGATGAAAACCCAATAAACATAAAAATGGCGAAGTTACTAAGTAGTGGAGCTTTCTCTTTGGTATGTCATATCCTAAAACCTACCAGACATAAAGTTGAGCACCCAACTCCAAAGAGGCGTGCTTTTTCATTTCAAAAACATCATTTCTCTCCACTAAAGGGGCAATTGTTTCAAAAAGTTCCAATTTTCAAACCAAGCGGCCATCTTCAATTGGAAAAACACTTTAAAGTCCCCATTGAATGGAGAGAAATGTGGCAAGTGGTCAGAAAATTTATCTCCATATTCATGGGAGCGTGCTAATGCTGTGCCCTACAAATTTTTGAAAAAGCAACCCTTCACAAGAGTGCACACTTTCTACTTGTTGTGCAGACTTTGTCTTCAAAAACGTGTTTACCTCTTCATCATGGTGCACACTATTTAAAACTTTACTCTGAACCTTAGAAGAGCACGTACCCATTCATTATGATGCAAATTTTCGTCTTAAAACTTTATTGCTTCTCTCTAACAAGGCACATGGTTTCATATTGCAAGCATTTAACTTAAAGCTAATATTGTATCCACTGGATGTGGTGCATGTTGCTCAATTGGATTTAACTAATAAGCCACTTCATTGATCAAACTTTGTTCTTTTCCCTGATGGATGTGTTTGAAAGATCTTTCTATTGGCCTTGCAAAGACAGAGTAAAGATGAAAAAAACTCCGAGGAAGATAGTGATGAAGCTTTGAAACATGAGTCATGATTTAACAAAAAGACGAGGATTCTGCTTGAAATTTGACAAGGTACAACAAATATTTAATGGGTACAAGATACTCAAGGCAAGGAAAACCCTAAACATGTCAAGATGAGAAAAGAAGAATTACCACCAAAGAAGAAGAAATGATGAAGGCAATAAATAGAGATTAAGGTTGACCCTAAGCTCTAATCTAAATCATTTTGATAAGAATTGGTCCCCTTATCATTAATCATAGTGAAAGGGTCAATACAATATGTAATGGTATCCATGGAAGAGTAGTTAGGACTAACTTGCAGTAGTTAGGTGATCCTAAGAAACATCTTCTGGAAACTCTCCAAACGTTCATAGGTTGTGATCAGTATTGGAAAGAAAGTTTGTAATACAGGTCTGGTTGGATCTCTTAGGAATAAAGGTACCCTAGTGTTTCTTGTGGAGGTTGGCACAGCTTGATGCAGAGTAGGGTGGAGGTTTTCAATTCAGTCTCACTTGAACAAACTTTGCAAACTAGAAACCCTAACTTAGTCCTTTTCTCACAAAACCTTCAAATTTCCTTGTAGTACTTGGAACAGTGATTTTTCTTCACAACTTCCAGGAAAGACCTCAAACCCAAATTTGGTTCACCATTCTGAATACCCTTTATGCCACTTTGCAACATATCTAGTTTGCAAATATAGGTGTTTTGTAACAACACCCTCTAAATTAGACTGCTACGCAGCAACTAGGCCAAATTAGCCCTTTTTTCCAAAGGAACTATGTGAAATCTTTCCTCCAATCTATCAAACTTCATTCCAAGGCTTTCCTCAAGTCACATGGGGTTTGAAACTACAACTTTTATCAACTGGAACATTCACAAATTCATCTATCATCAAAACCCTATGTCTAACCTACACTTCTAAGCCTAATACATAGAGATATTAGGCTAGGGCTCGATCAAACTCTGCCCTACCTCCATTCCCTGCATCTACAAACCCTACCAACATGAAGAACAACCTATCTACTGGCATTCCGCTGATTTGCAGAATTTTCCACCGGTGGAATGGTTCAATATTACATTTTTTCACTCAAACCCTCTTAACTAGGGTTTTCCTGACTGTTTTCAGTAAAAACCCTCTAATTCTCTTCAAACTTGATGAAAGTGAATGAAAATGAACTGGAAGTGTTAGAAGACTCAACACTCTATCAATTCAAATCAGTTTTGCATCATTCTCAGGCCGTACAGGCCGTACAAACTTTCTGTAGCAGCAGTAAAGCAATGAAAAATGCAAAAAAACAGAGATTTCTTATTGTTTGATCACCAATTACAACTCCAGAAGAATGCCTTGAGCATCCCAAGGCATATTTAAATGTTTTCCAACCAAAACCAACGGTTCAAACTACTTTTCAAACAACTTGACCGTTCAACTTCCAATACAAGCCAAAAATGCAAGGTTGCATTGCAACTTTTGCAACATTTGTAAAATCTTGACAACTTTAGCTAAAACTGATCCCATATGACTAAAAACATTAGACATGGTCTAAATAGACCTTATTACCTCAAAAATTACTCAACATCATCAAAATCCTAACATCTAACCGCTTTACATGATGAAAGCTAGGTGCCCCTGCACCACAGCCTCACTGAAATATCTCCATCGGTGTGAGTAATTGTACTATCCAAGGAGCTTTTAAATCTCTGATCCCTGAAATAGGTAGGAAGCAGGTAAATCAATTTGGTTGTCCTTTGTATCACCTGCAAAACCTGATTTCTCAATATGATATCTTACAGGAGGCAAAGAACCAAGCACCTCTAAGTAAAAGTATACCACTTGAATCTCATGGTAGATGTGAAATTTGATAATAAATGACATGGAACTAGTTTTCTTTCCAGGGATTAAGAGGGACACAATATGGGTTGATTTTCTTATTCAAGAATTTCAACCATAACAGAAAATATAGTATGCTATATTTATTTGAATGGCCTCATTTTCACAATTTTGTTATACACCTTTTGTATTGCTTACGTTTCCTTTCATTGGAATTTTTTGTTTCATATTACATGGCTTTGTATATGCTGCTTTGTCTTTGGTTTACTCCTCTCTTATTGGGTTGTATTGCACCAGGTTAAGTTTTTGATTCCTCAAAATTTTCCCCTGTTTTAGCTCTTGTTTGCATTCCTAGTTTGTGATCGCAAACATGCTATGTGTTTGTTCCTTTGTCCTACTTTGGCCATTTGTGAGCATTAATATAATACGTTCTTTCTGAGGCTGGCATAGTTGATTATTTATGATCTATTTTTCTTTATATGATTGCCTTGATTTTGCATTTAATGCATAGAGCACTTTTATTTAAGCATAGACCTCTATTTGAAACAATGATTTATGAGTGGCAAATGTTCTGATGACAAAATAGAGATGTCTTGGGCAAGTAAACATGTTTTGTGACACAATGCTGATTCATTTTCTTTTTCTTGTCATGCTTCAGTACTCTTATGAACTACTGCTACAACATTTGCACAAGACTGAGTCTATGGTTATGCTCGGAGTCATTAATGAACGGATAAATTTGCAAGGTAAGCAAATTGCTGACACCCTATTCTTATTTTTAACTTTTCTTCATGCTTATCTTAGTCAAAATCCTTTGTATTTTAGTGTTATGCCTTAATTTTACTTGAAGGTATTATTTATGATTTCTTGATTCAAAATATACTTATCAAATTATATTGATCTTTTGCTTAACAGTCCCTCCTGGACAACCATGTTCGAATTCGGAGGAGGTAGAAGTTGTAGCATTAACTGGCAATAGTCAGGAGGCAGTTGAACAAATAAATCAAAAGGAAATCCATTGGGGGGTAAGATTCGACGTTTTAAATCAGTGAAAGAGTTTTTTGAGTATTTTTTTTGTCAATGATCAACCACCCTAAACATAGCTGTACAAATTTGTACCTGGATTTACAACCTGATAGTAAAATAAATGATTTTTCTAAATGTAGAAGCATCTACATTTTGTATGATTTGCTTACTTGCATGTTTGGTTTGTTGTATGTTTGAATATTTCTTTTGTAAACTTATTTTGTTGCTCTTGCACTTAAGAGAAGTTTTACAATATTTAAGGCAGAATTTTTCAAAATAAATGTTACCTATTTTACACTATTAACATACGCTAGAATTTAGGCCCCAACACATACATGGGATATACCAATGTGTATGTCCATGCATAATTAATCTACCTAAGCATGCATATGGAAATGTTTTTTTCCTGTTTTCTTTTGAATGTCCTAACATTGTGCTTTTTTGTTCTAATTATGCAAAGTAACTGTTTGTAGAATACATATATTAATATGCTGAAGACTCAGAAGATTTTGTGGAAATGCTGTAAGAGCAAGTATTACAGCCGATTAAGATGCCCATAGGACCTTATGCATCTTGTGTCCACACACGTTAATGGCAGATTATGTAGAAATCACTCCTTAAGTTACTGAATTCTCAACAGTAATGCATTGCAACCAGGGTTACCGGATATGCCAGCCTCCCGCCCTGGTACGCGTATCAGCGTATCTGATATGGGTACGGTACTGCATGGGCATGGGCATGGGATGGATACGATTTCTAAAAGTGCCCAAAAAATCTTCCATTTCTAGCCATGCCTGATTTGTCGGGATTCAGATGCACAAAAAAAGGGCAATGAATCTTAAAACTACTGTTGTAACATTCTAAAATTTTTACATAAAACTGGAGCTTTTTTAAATTAAAAGTCTATAAAAGCCTTAGATGCGATGATTCTGTACAACAATTTGCAGTTTTAGTGGATTTTTTTTGGCGAAAATCACAGCGACGCGATTCACCCAGGTATTTGCAGTTTCAGTGGATTTTTTTTGGTGAAAATCACAGCAACGCGACTTCACTTGTCGATTAGTTTTTTTCTTATTTTTGAGATTTTTGGCTGCTGCGGCTTCAAATTTTCCAGCTATGCTTCGCCTTGTAAACTATGCATTGCCTCCATATTTGCTGTCGCCTCCTTTGTGTGATATTTGTGTGATATTTACTTTGAAAAAATTTAAAATCGCCCTTGTAATAGTCTGCGTCCTTTGGATCTCCAAACGTTTTACTTTGCAAAAATTAAAATCATTCCAATATCATTCGCTTTACCTAAATGATATTAATTCGAATTATATTGGAATGATTTTAATCTTTTCCATTTTAAAATCTATTTAAATTATTAACGTTTTAATCATTCACTTTAAATGTAAAACTCTTGCATTTTAAAATCTATTTAAATTATTAATTGTTTATGTTTAAAATTACATTTAAAATAAATTAATAATTTGTTATTTTATAAATCTATTTATAATAAATTAGTAATTTGTGTTTTATAAGTTCATTTTATAATTTTATTAGAATTTTGAAAATAAAAAAAATTTATGTTTAAAATAAAATTATAAATTAATAATTTGTGTTATATAAATCCATTTATAATAAATTAATAACTTGTGTTTTATAGAATCAATTTATAATTATTTAATTATTTTATAATTTTATTAGAATTTTAGTTATTGCAGTATATTAATCATGGCATTATCATCACATCCAACATCAGAGCATCATTAGAAAACAACGATAAGTGGATCAAATCAGACCCAAAATCTCCATTGTGGAAATATGTCACCATTCTTGACAAAATTCCTGGTGGCGGGGGATATGAATGGAAATGTCATGAGTGTTTGCAAGATTACAGAGGTTCCTATGCTAGGGTTCGTGCACACTTATGTCAAATAATAGGGGAGGGGTGTGTTGTATGTCCTGGACCAGAAGTTGATGGCCGTCTAGGAAAGGGATTGTCAGATGAAAAAATTGCAAAATATCAAAAGGAACAAGATGAAGTTGATAACCGTGCTCAAGCATCAAAACAAAGGTCAACTCTAAGTTTAAGTAGACCCCCTTTGCATTCAGAATCAGCTTTAGGAACAAGTCACAAGAGGAGCAATTTAGGACCTCTTGAAAAAGCATTTAACTTGTAGAGTCGAGAGGATACAAATCAAAATATTGCTCGTTTCTTGTATGCAAATGGGATTTCATTTAACGTGGTTCGCTCTCCATATTGGCAAGAGATGGTTAGGTCAATTAATGAGGCATGAAAAGGAAACAAAATCCCATGGTACGAGAAAGTTTGTACAACCCTTTTGGCTAAAGAAAAAGGCATTAGACAGTTGCAAGTGATTCGAGATTGATGGAAAACATCAGGGGTTTCTATCATTTCTGATGGATGGAAGGATGCTAGAAATAGGCCATTGATTAATGTGATTGCAATGAGCCTAAAGGGGCCAATGTTTTTGAAAGCAGTGGAATGCAAAGCTGAAGAAAAGGATGCACAATTTATTGCCAATATTCTAATTGAAGCAATTGAGTCAGTGGGACTAGAAAATGTTGTTCAAGTGATCACAGATAATGCAAAAGTGTGCAGAGCAGCAGGGTTGATTGTGGAAGCAAGATATTCAAACATTTGGTGGACCCCTTGTGTAGTTCATTCTTTGAACTTAATGCTACAAAAAATTTGGCAAAATTCAATGGATGCAAAAGATTTATGAAGAAGCCAAAGAAATTCAAATGTTTATTTGTAAGCATCACATGTCACAAGCCATTTATAGACAATTCGCTAAGTTGGAGTTGCTAAAGGTAAGTTTTCTTTTGGAGTTGCACGTAATTTTTAAACATAATTTTTTTTTCAAAATTCTAATAAAATTATAAAATATTTAAATAATTATAAAATGAACTTATAAAAACAAAAATTACTAATTTATTATAAATAGATTTATAAAATGACAAATTAATTTATTTAAAATGTAATTTTAAACATAGTTTATAGGGCAAAGCATAGCTAGAAAATTTGAAGCCGCAACAATCAAAAATCTTGAAAATAAGAAAAAAAATAATCGAAGGGTGAAGTCGCGTCACTGTGATTTTTGCCAAAAAAAATCCACTGAAACTGCAAATACCTGGGTGAAGTCGTGTTGCTTTGATTTTCTGCAAAAAAATCCCACTGAAACTCCAAATCGTTGTACAAAATCATCGCATCTAAGGCTTTTATAGACTTTTAAATTATAAAATCTCTAGTTTTTTGTAAAATTTTTAGAATGTTACAGTAGTAGTTTTAAGATTCGTTGTTATTTTGTTCGTTCGAATCCTGGCGAATCAAGCATGGCCAGAAATGGAAGATTTTTAGGCACTTTCAGAAACCGTATCCATCCCGTGCCCATGCTGTACCGTATCCGTATCCGTATCAGATACGCTGATACGCGTACCAGGGCATGGAGGTTGGTGAATCCAGTAACCCTGGTCAAATCTTATACAAAAGAGTTTTAACAACTCAACATTCAAGCTAGCCATGTAGAGGATGATGAAGGAAAAGTTGCAAGGTACATAAGTGGGCTTTGCATGGTTGTGAAATGATAATTGATATTTGATATTCATTGTTTACAAAGGATAGGTAAAAATCCTTATATAAAGAATTACAAGACGATGTTTCTAAAAGGAAACAATTGTTAACTAAAGTAAACTAAAGCAAATAACAAAAAGATACTAAAAGCTAACTGAAGCAAACTAAGTAACTAAAATTAAACTACCGACTAACGAAAAGCTAAGATGACCATTAAATAATATAATAATACTTTAATAGGTTGTTCGAGATGAATTTAGCATGATCTAGGTGAGATTGGTAGGATAAGCTTATAATGTGCCTTGAGAGCAAAGGAAAAGCTAGTTGGAAAACAACAAAACAATTCCAAAGGAAGATGTTGATCTTGTGAAGATAAAAGACAATAGAATAGTGAGTTGGGGTCTACTATTTCCTAAAATGACAATTACAATCAAGCTATGAGAGGAAAAGGAAGCCACAAAAGAGGAAGAGGTAGATGGTTCACTTGCCACTGATGTGTAGAAGTTGGCCATAGGGCCTTTTAGTGTATGTGAGCACAACAAGATTGTGGAAGAATGGGTGAAGCACAAAACCACATGGCACAAGTTGATGAAGAATATGAAGTATCACCCCAATGTGCAAAAGAACTAGAGCAAGGGGAATCTCTCATGATGAATAGACTATTGTTGAATTTGAAGAAGGAAGAGCATGAGCTTGCTCAAAGTAAAAATATTTTCATGACTATGTGCAAGTCCAAGAGGAAATATTGTGAGGTTGTGGTTCATAGTGGGAGCATTGATAACTTGTATCTAGTGAGATGTTGGAGAAACTCAAGTTGAAAAGAATCCCACATCCTAGGTTGTACAAGGCATCCTTGTCGCTTAAAGACCACCAACTTTTGCTAAATGACCAATGCTTGGTTGATTTTCATATTGGAGTATATCAAGACAAGGTATTATGTGATATTATGTCTATGGATGCCTGTCATGTCTTGTTTGTAGAGCATGGTAGTATGATGGGAAGGCTATGCATGATGAAAATAAAAACACTTACACTATCACCAAGGATGCAAGAGAATTCACATTGAATACATTGAAGCATAGAGGACAAGAAGCAAATGTAATGTCCCAAATTTTTATTGAGTTAGCATATAATTAAATAATTAACTTTTAAGTTGTCGAATAAGATTAAATTAAAAAGACAACTTAAATTAATTATTTTATTTGGTGCAAAAGTTGACTTAAGTTGGAAAAGTTGAAATATGGGATCCTTCATTCGTGATGGAGAACAGTTGGTTTTTTAGAAAGAACAAACGACTCTTGTTGGAGGTCTCATGCAAGGTTTTGAAATGCTCCCAAATCTCAGCAGTTGATTTACCAGATGGAACTTGTGGAAGCTGATCATTGATAATAGACAGTTTAATGAGCATCACCGCTTCATGATTTCGCCCATTAAACTTTTCTTGGTCTTTACCTGCCATTGTGGGACGAGTAGCAGTGCCTATAACAATTTGATCAAGACACCGATATTTGAAGATAGTCATGATTCGCTGCTTCCAGGTATTATAATTTCTACCATTGAATCGTTGATTGCCTTCCAACATTATGTTGGTCAAACTTGCCATCTTTCACGTTTTCCAAAGCACGAAAAACAAGATACACAAAAGAGGCTCAAAAAAATTGAATGCACGGAACCCAAGACACAAATTCCAATGTATTGAAAACTGAGGCAGCTTCAAGCACAAAATCTGAGGCAAAGCCAATTGTACAAATCCCCAATGTACGGATTACGAGGCACCCAAACAAATTTGATGACAACCCAAAAATCTTTACAAAAAACCTAGAAAAAATTTGTGATCAGAAAGAAATTTCGGCTTGAAAATAGAGGATTTATTTGAAACCCTAGCCTCCAAATGCAGGTTGCATTTTTTTCTTTGCAAAAAATGCGTTTTATGAAAAATGCTCAGAAAACGCCTGAAAAACGTGCCAGGACACTACTGAAAATCACGCCCAGTTATACAGAGGTCACAACTTGCAGAAACCCACGAAAATCTGGAGGAAATCGCCTAGACGTGACGTGAAAACTGAGGAAAATCTCACCATAGAAAGACCAAGAAGCACTAAAAAACGCCCAAAAAACCTAGACACCCACACAAAAATTCGCAGGTAAGCAGATGAAAGCCCACAAAAACAAAAGACTCTGCCCAAACACGTGAAGAAAAAACAATCACGATTTTCCTTTGCAAAGCAGATTAAGAAGTCTCGATTTTTGCAGAGGAAGATCATGTTCTTTTTCTAGAGGAAGATCATGATTTGCAGAGACAACTAGACACAATCTTCTCTAGAAACAAACAAAAAATGCGATTCTTTCTACAGGGAGGTCGTTTCAAAACAACACGATTTTTTTCTTCAAAATATCAGAAAGAAAAAAATGGCGCCCAAAATGAACCTATTCTGATACCATATTACAAGAAGGATGGTAAATTTATTCGATGTATTTACAAGAAGCCAGAATGCTTCATATAGATTTTACGAAGTTACAAAATTAGCAAATTTCTAAAAAGAAACTGAAGAAGATCGAAGAAACAATCTAAACTACACAATTACAATATAATACATAATTGACCATTAAATAAATAATATAAATATTATTTTAATAGTCAGAATACGAGTCTTTGATAATTATGTTGTATGTTAATGACTAAGATATTAATGTTATCTAGTCACCAACCATGTTTATAGTAATTTCACTTTGAATTGTGAAATTGATGTTTCAATTATATATGTAAATTTGTTAGAGACTAGTTGTCTGGGGAGTAGTAATTTTTTCTTTGTTTTATGACCACAATTCTTGTGACCTTTTAGATATGGAAGTGGTTATTATCTCATGCTTGTTCTACCGCAGAACTCAAATTAGCAATGGGGAGGATCACTTGGTGAGATTAACAATATATACTAAGTTATTGGTCTTGGTACTGGTTTAGGTTTGGGTTCACAGGTTTGGTCAAATTTTTTTTGAGGGTTGGGTTTGTACATAGAAAAACATATAAAAATTACATATATAAGACTTCTTATAATACATAATAAATAAATATAGTAAAATAAAAATCGTATCTAATATTCATTAATATAAACAAATATTAAAAATAAGTAAAAAACACGCTGTCGCTCTGCAACGGAAGATGCCTGCATCTCCTCTCCTCCCGTCCACTGCCTGCAAGGAGTTTGATGGCTTCGGGTCTTCTCCACTCCAGGGTGCGCATCCATCCTGCCATGGCTTTTCCGCGAGGGTCAAGGTTGGTGGCGGTAGAGACTTTAAGGCTGCCTTAAATGGTGATGCCATAGGCCGATAGAAGGCTGATTCGCAGCCAGGGTTCTCTAACTCGCCCTCCCATGGTGGTGAAAATCAAAGGCCCCCTTTTTCTGTGCGTCATTCGTTGACAGCCCTTGAGATTTGCTTGGACAAATTCGTTGGTGACAGAGAGGATTTCTTACAGACCCATGCTCTTGTTTGTAGATTTATGAAGGCATTGTTAATGTTAGAGCAGCCGCGGAAGTTCCTTCCAGCTCATAACCGTTGAGAATGTATTAAACTGAATATAGCCTTTGGCTATTCATTTAATACTTATTATTCCGCGCTTTATAATCTGGCCGACATAAAAGATATTTGGTTATTTATTAAAGGCCGACATTTGTAAAAGGATTTTCATATTGCATTGAGGCCGACACATATTTGTCTTGTATATATTCGACTTCAAGTTGTTCTTCATATACACATATATTCTTCTTCGATCTCTCTCTGCCAGTCCGTCTCTATCAAATGCGAACACACAGAAAGAAGCTCGTTTTTTGTTAAGTTCGAACATAACTGAGAAATCAAGTGCAAATACTTCTGAGAAGCACGTCATTGTCAGGTGCATACATGATAAGCGAAGCTCGTCATTATCAAGGGCGATCTGATCAAATGCAAATCACATTATCAGCAATCAGATTACAGTGAAGAGCGATCTGATCAAATACGAATCACATTAAGAGCAATCAGATCTGTGTTAGCTGCGGCCACTTCATGGTGCGGACTATGTAAAGGAACAGTGAGAATTCTTCTGGAATCCGAGTGTGCATAATCAGATCTACATTCTATTCCCAGGTGTGATCCAGAACATGATATCATATCTGTCATTCTTATTGCTTGGTATCAGCAATCGGTCTTGAGTTAGACCTTATTGTGAATTGTAAAATTGTCACTATTGCATCAAATATAAGAGAGATCTTTGTTGCTGGGTTTTTCTCCCTCAAGAGGAGGGTTTTCCCAGGGTACATGCTGTGTCATTTTGTCTGTTTTTGATTTAATTTTCTGTGCATTTACTTCTGATCACATAATTTAACATGGTATCAGAGCGGGTTTGAGGATCGTGATCAGTTTATTGCACTCAGATTATTACTTTCAGCTTGTCAAGATGGTGTATGATCTGAAGTTCGAAGGTCCATGCAATTCCATGTCTCATTCAGCGCTATCAAGCTGTATACCTTCCAACTCCAGCACCTGGATAATCGACAGTGGTGCCTCCCGCCACATAACTGGATTCAAGGGACACTTATCCAATTTGGTGGAAAAGGAATCTGCTGATCAAGTCATCATTGGAGATGATGCCACCTACTCTGTAAAGGGAATTGGAACCTCCACACTTCACTTGGATTCTGGCATATCGCTTCAATTGGGTAATGTTCTTTATGTTCCCGGAATCAAGCGTAATCTTATTTCTATTTCAGCTTTGGAAGATAAAGGATATCAAGTTGCCTTCTCCAAAGGCAAAGTTCTAGTGTGGATGCAGAACTCTAACTTCAAGGATGCTCAAGTAATTGGAGTAAGACATGATAACCTCTACAAGGTCTGCTCACTTCCTCTTCAAGCATTGGTTCATGACTCTACCAGCCTTTGTGATCTTTGGCATCGGAGATTGGCTCACTTGCACTTTCGAGCTCTACCCATCATGGAGAAGTTGGTGACGGGCCTTCCCAAATTCAACCCGGAACACGAAGGTACATGCAAAGGCTGCGCATTAGGTAAGAACATAAAAGCCCCCTTTCATAGTAGAGAAAATAGATCTAAGTGTATTTTAGACCTAATTCATTCTGATTTATGTGGTCCTATGTCTGTTCCTTCTTCGAGTGGTTTTTTGTATTATGTTCTCTTTATTGATGATCACTCTAGGAAGACTTGGATTTATTTTTTGAAATCTAAAGAATCTGAGGAAGTTCTAGATAGGTTTAAAGAGTTTAAAGCTTTAGTAGAAAATCTTTCTGGTAAACGAATTAAGGTTCTTAGATCTGACAATGGTGGAGAATACACCTCCAGTAGTTTTCGAAACTTTTGTACTAATGCAGGAATTAAGAGGGAGCTTTGTGTTCCCTATAATCCACAACAAAATGGTGTTGCCGAAAGAAAGAACAGGACAATTGTGGAAGCAGCAAAGGCCATGATTCATGATCAAGATTTGCAAACCTTCCTATGGGCAGAAGCTTCTAGGACAGCAGTATATGTTCAGAACAGATGCCCTCATAAGATCCTGGAGAATATGACTCCAGAAGAAGCCTTTTCAGGGAAGAAGCCTGAAGTCAGCCATTTGAGGATCTTCGGTTGTCCTGTCTATATTCATGTTCCCAAAGAAAAGAGAACCAAACTGGAGCCTTCTGGCAAGAAGGGAATCTTTGTGGGCTACAGTGAGACTTCAAAAGCTTACAGAATTTACATTCCAGGTCAGAAGTCGATAGAGATCAGTAGGGATGTCACATTCGAGGAAGATGTTGCATTCAGGAGATCCAGAGGGATTCATATGGAGATTGATAATGAGGAGTCTCCTCAGGACATGGAGGTTGACCATACTCCTGAGATTCAGAGGGAGACAATGGAACCAAAGGAAGATCTTGATCCAGTTGAACCCTTGGAACCTACTGATGGGCCTACAGATATTGCTATTGGGAGGAAGAGACCTCTATGGGCCAGTCGCACTATGCAAGAGGCTGAAAACTTTGCAGCTCCTAGAGGCACATTCAGAGAAAGCAAAAGGCCACATAAGTTCTCCAGTTATGTTGCCTTAATGAGTCAGATTATAGAATCCGAGCCTTCCTGTTTTGAGGAAGCATCCAGTCTTCAAGTCTGGAGAGATGCTATGTCAGAGGAGTATCAGTCAATTCTCAAGAACGATGTTTGGGATATCGTTCCTAGACCCAAGGGCAAGTCAGTGGTATCTTCTAAATGGCTATTCAAGATTAAACATGCTGCAGATGGAAGCATTGAGAAGCACAAGGCAAGATTTGTGGCTCGAGGGTTCTCTCAGAAAGAGGGAGTTGACTATGATGAGACCTTTGCTCCTGTTGCTCGATACACTTCTGTCCGAACCATCATTGCTATTGCTGCATCTAGAGGATGGAAGATTCATCAGATGGATGTGAAGACAACTTTTCTCAATGGAGTAATTGAGGAAGAGGTTTACATAGAGCAACCTGATGGATTTGAGATTCATGGGAAGGAGTCACACGTTTGCAAGTTGAAGAAGGCCTTGTATGGTCTTAAGCAGGCTCCTCGTGCATGGTACGAAAGGATTGATCAGTTCATCAAGCCCGGGCTTCTTGAAGAATGATGCTGATTCAAATCTCTACTTCAAGGTAATCAATGGTGATGCATTAATTTTGGTTTTATATGTTGATGATCTAATCCTCACTGGAGAAGATCACCTGATTCTTGAATGTAAGAAGGATTTAACTTCTGAATTTGAGATGAAGGACCTTGGGCTCATGCATTACTTCCTTGGTTTAGAAGTCTGGCAGAGGCCAGACGGTATGATTTTAAATCAAGGGAAGTACACCATTGACATACTTAAGAGATTTGGCATGATGGATTGCAAATCCATGTCTACTCCCATGGAGACCAATCTTCATAAACTGAAGGAGGCTGCAGCTAGTTCAGATTTGGTGGATCCTACATTGTACAGACAGCTGATTGGATCCTTGATGTATCTAGTTAACACTAGACCTGATATTTGCTATGCAGTGAGTGCACTTAGCCAGTTTATGTGTGATCCGAGACAGATACATCTTGTTGCAGCCAAACATATCCTCGAGATACTTGCGGGCACAGTTGGATATGGGTTGAAGTATACTTCAGATGCATCTGGTTACTTGGTTTCACTGATTCTGATTGGGCAGTCAGTGTTACGATCGGAAGAGCACCTCCGGGTCGTTGTTTCCGCTTTGGGTTCATGATCTCCTGGTGCAGCAGGAAGCAGTCTTCTGTGGCATTGAGTACAGCAGAGGCCGAGTATATTGCAGCTTGCATGGCAACTCGAGAAGCAGTGTGGCTTCGTAAGCTCCTTGCAGGATTGTTTGAACAATCAATGGAGCCCACCATTATTCATTGTGATAATCAGAGTTGTGTAAAGCTCTCTGTCAATCCTGTGTTTCATGACAGAACCAAGCATGTTGAGATCAAGTACCACTATATCAGAGATATGGTACTGAGAAAGGCTGTACAGTTGAGGTACATTAGCACTGATGAGCAGACGGCAGATATTCTCACCAAGCCTCTCGCCAGGGTAAAGTTCGTGTACTTTCGAGACAAGCTTGGTATGGTTGAGAATCCAGCCTTGACTGAGTATGAGTCTCAGTATCAGTGAACCTTGCTTAATGATTTCTTCTCTGTGAGAGAAGTTCGAGGTGAAATCCCTTGTTAATGCACTTTCTTCTGTGACGGAAGAATTTGAGGTGAAAGCCCTCGTTTCCACCCTCTGAGAGAGTCATGGTGGATGTCATGTGTGCGACTCCATGACATATCTTGTACTTGTGTTTCACCCTCTGAGAGAGTCATGGTGAAAGTCACTTGAGGTGACAACATCACGCAAGTGATGAACACTTGTACTTACTATTGCATCTTCTTCTGTGACGGAAGAATTTGAGGTGAAAGCCCTCGGTTCCACCCTCTGAGAGAGTCATGGTGGATGTCATGTGTGTGACTCCATGACAACATCACGTGAGAGAGTCCGTGATGATCTTTCTGTGCTTGTGTTTCACCCTCTGGGAGAGCCATGGTGAAAGTCATCACGCAAGTGATGAACACTAGCACTTAACCATGTGATGGTTGATATCACATTGAGGTGATATATCTCTCTTTATATCTGATTGCAGGAAATGGTGGCAGATGAACCTCATATGGAGATCATATGTTCTATGCAGCTGGAAGTTCTCTCCCTAGCTGAGAGGGAGTGTTAATGTTAGAGCAGCCGCGGAAGTTCCTTCCAGCTCATAACCGTTGAGAATGTATTAAACTGAATATAGCCTTTGGCTATTCATTTAATACTTATTATTCCGCGCTTTATAATCTGGCCGACATAAAAGATATTTGGTTATTTATTAAAGGCCGACATTTGTAAAAGGATTTTCATATTGCATTGAGGCCGACACATATTTGTCTTGTATATATTCGACTTCAAGTTGTTCTTCATATACACATATATTCTTCTTCGATCTCTCTCTGCCAGTCCGTCTCTATCAAATGCGAACACACAGAAAGAAGCTCGTTTTTGTTAAGTTCGAACATAACTGAGAAATCAAGTGCAAATACTTCTGAGAAGCACGTCATTGTCAGGTGCATACATGATAAGCGAAGCTCGTCATTATCAAGGGCGATCTGATCAAATGCAAATCACATTATCAGCAATCAGATTACAGTGAAGAGCGATCTGATCAAATACGAATCACATTAAGAGCAATCAGATCTGTGTTAGCTGCGGCCACTTCATGGTGCGGACTATGTAAAGGAACAGTGAGAATTCTTCTGGAATCCGAGTGTGCATAATCAGATCTACATTCTATTCCCAGGTGTGATCCAGAACATGATATCATATCTGTCATTCTTATTGCTTGGTATCAGCAATCGGTCTTGAGTTAGACCTTATTGTGAATTGTAAAATTGTCACTATTGCATCAAATATAAGAGAGATCTTTGTTGCTGGGTTTTTCTCCCTCAAGAGGAGGGTTTTCCCAGGGTACATGCTGTGTCATTTTGTCTGTTTTTGATTTAATTTTCTGTGCATTTACTTCTGATCACATAATTTAACAGGCATGGCCAAAGTTAAGTGATCTCCATTCTTGGATATGTTCGAATTCGAAAGAACATTTGGAGGAAGAAGATATTTCCTATTCATGAAACCCTGGTTTCCTTCTTTTGATCCGCGTATAGAGTCTTTTACTTCTGCTTTTTTGTGGGTACGTTTATCCTATCTTCCATTACAATTTTGGGAAATTGGTTGTCTAAAGGCGATTGGCAATGGGTTGGGCAAATGCCATTGCATTTCAAAAGAAACAATCAATTATGAGAACCCGACCTTTGCTCGCCTGTGCGTGGAAATGGAAGTTTCAAAAGGTCTTCCAACAAAGATTTTCCTTAAAGCTGGCAATAGACGATGGTGCAAACCAATTGATTATGAAAAGATTGCTTTCCGGTGCAGGAAATGTTTTAGTACTGAACATGTGACTGAACATTGTGGTAAGGGTCGGGCTAAGGCTGCACCGATCTACAATCCATCTTGGTGGGATGAGGTGGAGTCTCGTCATTATGTTATCTCTCCTTCTGAACAGGAAGCTGCTACATCTCTTCCAGTGCTCCAAGAAAAGGCTCTAATGTCGCCTCAACCCTCTCCAGTGTATGTCCAAAATCTTCAAGAGAACGAAATTAAGCAACCATCTCCTTCGTAGCACAGGCACACAAAATCTCCTCGTTATCTTGGGTTACTCCAGCAAATAGTGACAACAATATAAAATTGAACATGGCAAGCAGTAGTCCTGAAAAAGAACAAGTAAACTTGAACATGGCAAGCAGTAGTCTTGAATAAGAACAAGAATGGATGGAGGTGAAGCGCAAAAAGATGCCTACTTCAAAACAAAAGCATCCGATGATATTAAGGTCCTCTAAAAATGCATGTAATCTGAATATGTAATGTCTTGAAACTATGTAATCGGATTTTTCAAAGCAATGGAAAGAGTGCTATCCTCTCTGATAGCGATTTGCCCAAAAATAAAATAAAATATATATATAAATAATAAATATAAATAAAAAAAAACAAATATAGTAATATGACTGTATATATAGAAGAAATATAAAGATCCATTAATATAAAATATATAAATATAATATTTATTAATATTAATGTGAATATAATTATAATTTATATAAATAATAAATATTCATAGTATTCAAATTGGTATTAGTATATTTAAAACTAAATTAAATATATTAATAATTATATATTTTAAATAAATTGTTTAAACTATTAAATTTTGATGTTAAAGAAAACAATAAACATTTTAATATCCAAATTGTGCCAATCAATAAGTTGAGCCCATAGACTAGCACTTGAAAAATCTGAGATCGGAAGATACTTGAAAGCATGTGGGCATCTACAGACCCAAGACCAAAACTCAGGCCACACATCATTTGGCCATGTATTCCCTTTGTAAGCCAGCAAAACTTTGTCGCAAATGCAATGCAACAACTCCAAATGTTTCTGCCCATGTCTACTGAAATCTTTCTGAAGCAATTGATCCACCAGAGGAACATCTCCCCTATAAAACTCAAAAACTGAAGCATCTCATCAAGGTTTGAGTTAATATACATTGCAAGGGCATCAACTAAACAACTTCAGTGAACAATGGAAACAGGAATAGGCTATGATTTATTTAGGTTTTTAAAAAGTTCACCAAATTTCAAATTTTGCAGATTAAAACCAGTGAACCTGGTGATGTGATGTGAAGAAAAAATGACAAAATTCGTCATAGGTTCTCCTGGGTTCATTTGGGATGAACCCACAGGGAAAATTCAGAGCCCTGGCTGCACCCTCGATCGCATCAGACCTAAACAGATCATACCCAAACCGGCAAGGTTATAAGGATGAACTGGAAACATAGAATATATAATGTAGGGACATGGATTATGATGTAGTCCTTCCTACAAAGTGTGTTATTAAGTGAGCCAAATTGTGTTTAATGATGTTCTTACTATCACTTAATGATAATGGTTTAGGAAACTTGAACAATTGCATAATATGCGTTCTTGAGGACTCCTCCATTTATGGTAATAATGAAATCCATCAATTATTGTGTGTTTTTCAATTTTGTGTTCTGGACAAGGAATTGGGAACTATTCTAAGTTCCAACATCTAAGAAATATTAATGGTATGTATCCAATTAATCAATTACTGTTTACTGTTTTAGTTTGAATCATTGCAATGTAAGACACTGAAAGCTGAAATCTCTTCGTATTGGTCTTAGTAGCACATTTATTTCAAGTACTTTGTATGTGGATGATAATAAACTCATAATGCATTGACAGTATTTTCTCATAGCTGGAGGGGCTATACATACCCAACAGTATTGATAACTTGATGCTCTCTACACATTTTTTGGTGATTCCTCTTTTGCTTTTAATTGAAGATAAATCTTATTTCTATCACTTAAATTCTTCTTATTACAGGTACTTGAAGATTCCTTAGAGGAGAGATTGGAGAAAGAAATCTTGGCTGCCGAGGCTGATAAAGCTGAAGCAGAAGATAAAGAAGGACATGGAGAAGAGAGTAAGGTTGGTAAGAGATGGCCTGGTTACATTGAGAATGTTTATGATTACTTTTCCATGGTACTTTAATAGGATGGATGCTATCTTGAAGATTGTTTATTGCTACACAATATTTGTTGCCATTCTTATTAGTTTAGGCAACTATGCAGCCATTGTTTTTGTGGTAGAAAGTTCAATAAAAGCTTTTTACTAGAAATCTGTATTTTATATATCTTGGATGGTTTTTGTTTCCAGAACTTTTAAATATCAATATGATTCATTTCAATGTGATATTTGATATACATTACAATGCCATAATATTTTACTTTTGCTCCTACAGAAAAAAGCTGGAGAAGGGGGGAAGTCTGGAGGTCCTAACAAAAAAATGAAGAAGGATAAGCTTACTGGTACAACAGGCAAGGGAGTTCGTACAGAGACAAATGTTGTTTCTTCAGCACCCCGTGTTAAAGCTGAGCTTACAATGCCTACCATGTATGGCAGATTTTTATAATTATATTAATTTGTGTAGCTTTCTAATATTGTGCCTTTTTTCTATAGGTTTTATATTCAATAAATGTGATTTTTACTTTCTGGAGAGTTGGTAGACTATATTCCACCATATACTGAAAGTGTAAATTATATTCAAAACTAGATCGAAAATAGCAAGATCTTTAATGTAATTAAATGGTTAGAGCAATAGAATCATATTTGTAAGACTCTTTGTTAGTCTGTATTAGGTTTTGATTCTAATTATTTTCTTAATACAGCTGTATTTTAACAAATATTTGGAAGAATCTTGTGTTGGTGTGAATAAATCTTGTACCTAGTTTATTCCTTTTACTAGGGACTTAGGGGACTTAATTCACATGTTAAGCTTACTTAGGATATTAGTTGTATCTTCTAGAAGTCTTACTTGTCTTATCTAGACTTTACACTTTCCTAGGTAGTTATGAGTTAGTTGTCTCATGTGATAGGATTAAGACACTTGTCATGATCTTGTCTTATCCTATCTCTCATCCTTGCCTTTATAAGCAAGGCATCTCTAGCATATTTTGTTGATTTTTGTAGCTAGAAAAGTGGGATATGGATTTGTTTTAAAGCAACTCAAGATTAGATATGCTTTAAAACAATTCGAGTTGGATTTTTAGCAACAGCAGGATTTTTATTCTTTAAATAGAATGTTTCTGAGTTTGTGAGGATAAGATAAATCCAAGAGTGGGATTTTATTCTTTAATAGAATGTTTCCGAGTTTGTGAGGATAAGATAAATCCTAGAGTGATTTTATGTGTAAATAAAGCCAAAGAAAGCAAGGAAAGATTCTTTCCTTGCATGCTAAGTAAAGCAGCTAGGCTCTATAAATACAAGATTGTTGTAGCAAACTCATATTGTATTTTTCGAAAGAAAAGTTTGCTGTTAGGCTGAATAGAAGATCCAACATTTGCAGGTTTTTCCCCGCATTGGGGTTTCCTGGGTATATCTGTGTTATTGTCTTTTTGTGTTTGGCTTCATGTTATTTTTGCTTCCGCTGTTATTAGTTGTTAATTAACCCAGTTGTATTAATTGTTATAAATCAGATTTCTTTCTGTGAATTTATTGTGCAATTAATCTGTTGCTGGGTTATAGAAATTAACATGGTATCAGAGCTCTAAACTCTGAATACGAAGCCAAGATTTGTAACGCAGATTTCAAGAAAAAAAAAAGTCATCAGATTTTCGTCTCCAATTCTTTTGTGGCTATGGCAACCAGTGTTCGATACGAGGACAGGCTCGAGGGTGCGTCTAACTTCTTGCAGTGGAAGGTTCGGATTACATCTGTTCTCAAGGAGAACAGGCTATGGACCTATGCTAGCACAGAAGTGACTCCACCAACAAATGATCCTGTTGCCTTAGATTCGCATGAAGTCAAAGAGGCCAAAGCTCAAAGGATTATCCTGGATGGAGTAAGAGATCATTTAATTCCTCATTTATCGGGGAAAGACACCGCCAAGGAGATGTGGGATACGCTCACAAAACTTTATCAAAGCGACTATCAGAGTCGTAAGATGATGCTCAAGGACAAATTGCATAATACCAAGATGTCCAAAGGCGAGAGTGTGACCTCCTACTTGTCCAAACTGACACAGGTCAGGGATGAGCTTGCTGCTGTTGGAGAAACGATTAAAGAAGATGAGTTGGTGCGTATAGCCTTGAATGGTTTTTCAAAGCACTGGAAAGTGTTTGTCAAGTGTGTTGTCGGCAGAGATCGGCTACCTGATTGGGCAAGACTTTGGGATGATTTTGTTCAGGAGGAGATCCGTGAAGGTGCTCATCGAGGAGATCAGACAAAGAAGGTTCAAGATGAAGAAAATCTTGCTCTTGCAAGCAAGGGTAAGAAGAAGTCCAATAAAGAGCAATCGGAAGGTTCTTCTTCCAAGAGTGGGAAGAAGAAAGATCTGAGCAAGATTAAATGTTTTTGCTGCCATTAGATGGGTCACTATGCCAGTCAATGTCCGAATAAGAAAAATAAGGACAAGCAGAAGAAGCAATTTGCTGCTACAGCAGAGGTGGACGAGTTTGCATCACGATTTGAAAATGAGTTTTCACTCATTGCCTGTCTCTCAAGTTCAATTGCCAACAGGGTATGGTATATTGACAGTGGGGCTTCTCGCCACATGACGGGAGTCAAAGAATGTTTCACCAAGTTGGAGGAGAAGAAGCTGGATTTCTATATTGAGCTCGGAGACAATGCCAAGTACCATGCAACTGGTATTGGCACCGTCAAGTTTCAGAGGGAGTCTGGCAAACCTTTGTTGGTGGAGGATGTGTTGTATGTCCCTGGCATGACAAAGAATTTAATATCAGTTTATGCCTTGGAAGACAAGGGTTACATTGTGACCTTTGAGAGGGGAAAAGTCTATATTCGTCCCAAAGATTCCAAGATTGCAAAAGTGATTGGTGTCAGGCATGGCAGCTTGTTTCGGTTACAGTTTGAGCCAGCACATGCGTTGGTTAGTAGCTGTAAAGGGATAGGAGAATTATGGCACAGGAGGATGGCTCACCTTCACCATGGAGCACTTAATATTCTTAAGGAAATAGTGACAGGGCTACCTGGGATGAAGACAGAAAAGCATGAGGTGTGCAAGGGTTGTGCCCTTGGGAAATATGCCAAGACCAGTTTTCCAAGCAGCGACACTAGATCCGAAGGGATTTTGGATCTTGTACACTCAGATGTGTGTGGACCTATGTCAACAACATCCTTGAATGGATATGAGTATTATGTTACCTTCATTGATGATTTCTCCAGGAAGACGTGGATATATTTCATGAAGAATAAAGATGAGGTCTTCAGTAGGTTCAAAGAGTTTAAGGCTCTCGTGGAGAACCAAACTGGGAAGAAGATCAAGATACTGAGGTCTGATAATGGAGGCGAGTATACCTCGAATGCCTTCAAAGATTTTTGTGCTCAGGAAGGTATCAAGAAAGAGTTGACAGTTCCGTACAACCCTCAACAGAATGGGGTTGCTGAACGGAAAAATAGGGCTATAGTTGGAGCAGCCAAGGCCATGCTTCATGATCAGGATCTGCCTTGGTTCTTATGGGCAGAAGCTTGCAACACAGCTGTGTATTTGCAGAATAGGAGCCCTCACAAAGTGTTGGGCAAATTGACTCCAGAAGAGGCATTCACTGGTAAGAAACCAGATTTGGGGCACATTCGCATCTTTGGATGCCTTGTGTATTGTCACATTCCTGTTGAGAAGAGAACCAAGTTGGAACCTACTGCAGAGAAGGGTATCCTTGTTGGGTACAGTGAAACTTCTAAGGCTTATAGAGTTTATATTCCTGCTCTCAGGAAAACAGTGGTTCGCAGAGATGTGAAGTTTGAGGAAGAGAGGGCTCTTCAAAAGTCAAGTAACTTGATGAATGAGGAGGAACAATCATCCACAGTTGAGGTAGCACAAATCCCTCAAACTTTAGTAACACAAGCTGGAGAGCAGAACAAGCAGGATGATCAGATAGAGGAACAAATAATTCCTCAGCCTCAGATTCCTATGAGTGAGAAGAGGAGAAATAGGGCAGCTGAGCAGACATTGAGAGAAGCTCAAGAATACGTAGGTGATCCTCAAGATTCAGTCAGACAAAGAAGGGCTCCTAGACGTTATTCAGATTATGTGGCACTTATGAGTGAATTAATTGAAGTAGAGCCTTCCAGCTTTCAGGAGGCATCCAAGCACCAAGTGTGGAGAGATGCCATGGTGGAAGAGTATTCTTCCATCATGAAGAACAGTGTGTGGGAGGTAGTACCAAGACCAGAAAATAAGTCCGTGGTGGGCTCGAGATGGCTATATAAGATTAAGCATGCTGTAGATGGTAGTGTGGAAAAGTTCAAAGCCCGGTTTGTGGCTAAGGGGTTTTCATAGAAGGAAGGAGTCGACTATGATGAGACTTTCGCTCCAGTAGCCAGGTACTCATCCATAAGAGTTATCATTTCTATAGCAGCACAGATGGGTTGGAGGATTCATCAGATGGATGTAAAGACAGCCTTCCTCAACGGGGTGATTGAGGAAGAGATTTACATAGAGCAACCAGAAGGGTTTGAAGCACATGAGAGGGATTCTCATGTATGCGGATTGAAAAGAGCACTGTATGGACTCAAGCAAGCTCCTAGGGTGTGGTATTCACGTATTGATAGTTACTTGCAGAGTGTGGGCTTCATTAAGAGTGAGGCAGATTCAAACCTGTACTATGTTCAGGTGAAGGGTGAACTTCTCATATTGTTGTTATATGTTGATGACCTATTTCTCACAGGGTCAGAGGAGCTCATAGCACATTGCAAGCGGGATCTTGCAGGAGAGTTTGAGATGAAGGACTTGGGGTTGATGCACTACTTTTTAGGATTGGAGTTGTGGCAGAAAGAGGGAGAGATCTTCCTTGGACAAGGGAAGTACTTAATTGATATCTTGAAGCGATTTAGGATGGAAAATTGTAAGCCTATGTCAACGCCACTTGTGACCAATTGGAAGAAGATTGATGCTTCCAGATCAGAGGCAGTGGACCCTACTTTATACAGACAGTTGATAGGCTCTCTTATGTATCTGGTCAACACCAGGCCAGACATTTGTTTTGCAGTGAACTCACTCAGTCAGTTTATGGTGGAACCTAAACATGTGCACTGGATAGCTGCGAAGCATGTTTTGAGATATCTCCGAGGCACAGTTGACTATGGGCTGAAGTATGTTCAGCAGGATGGAGTGAAGCTCAAGGGGTTTACTGATGCAGATTGGGCAGGCAGTACAACTGATCGAAAGAGCACTTCAGGGTGTAGTTCGGTTTGGGATCGGGAGAGTCTCTTGATACGGTGAGGAAGCAGTCGGTTCTGCTTGAGTTTTAGAAGGCCCAGAGTATATGGCAGCCAGTATGGCTATGTGAAGACTGTCGGCGAAACTTCTGGGCTGGGCTCTTTGTCGGGGAGTTGGATCCCTGATCATTTCTTGTGATAATCGAGTTGCATCAAACTCTCCCGAAATCCAGTGTTTCATGACAAGTCAAAGCACATTGAGATCAAGTACCACTTCATCAGAGATTGTGTGGAGAAGGGGATAGTGAAGCTCAATTACATTCCTACGGATGAACAGATAGCAGATATCCTGACGAAGGCCTTGATGAAGAGCAAGTTTGAATTCTTCAGGGACAAGTTGGGTGTGGTGCAGAACACTTTCCTCGCTAAGAGGGAGTGTTGATTTTTGTAGCTAGAAAAGTGGGATATGGATTTGTTTTAAAGCAACTCAAGATTAGATATGCTTTAAAACAATTCGAGTTGGATTTTTAGCAACAGCAGGATTTTTATTCTTTAAATAGAATGTTTCTGAGTTTGTGAGGATAAGATAAATCCAAGAGTGGGATTTTATTCTTTAATAGAATGTTTCTGAGTTTGTGAGGATAAGATAAATCCTAGAGTGATTTTATGTGTAAATAAAGCCAAAGAAAGCAAGGAAAGATTCTTTCCTTGCACGCTAAGTAAAGCAGCTAGGCTCTATAAATACAAGATTGCTGTAGCAAACTCATATTGTATTTTTCGAAAGAAAAGTTTGCTGTTAGGCTGAATAGAAGATCCAACATTTGCAGGTTTTTCCCCGCATTGGGGTTTCCTGGGTATATCTGTGTTATTGTCTTTTTGTGTTTGGCTTAATGTTATTTTTGCTTCCGCTGTTATTAGTTGTTAATTAACCCAGTTGTATTAATTGTTATAAATCAGATTTCTTTCTGTGAATTTATTGTGCAATTAATCTGTTGCTGGGTTATAGAAATTAACATATTTTGCATAGCATTGTATAGTATTGCATTGATCATATTGTATCATATTACAATCCTTGTTTGGTGGAATAGCATCTTCCATTGTTGCTTCTCTCTATCTCTTGTGGAGTTTCTTTGGTGTTGCAGATTGAAGATCTTGGGTTGATCACTTCAACATGGTATCAGATCTTTGAATCTGACAAGCCCCTTCCATTTCTTAATTAGAGAGTTGCCATCAAGTTTTCTATTGTGATTTGAGTTTCTTGTATCCTATATTGCATGTATGCATTTTGGTGAGATCTGGTGATTGCAACACTTTTGGCTATAGTGGCAGTATTTTAGGCTGTCTCATTGCGTTCAGGAGGCTTGAAAAAGTCAGATTTGGCTTTTGTTTTACTCAATTTCATCACCATTTGCAACTTTGGCAAAGAAGGGTTTGGAGCTCAGATCTAGTGAACAACTTTTACAAGAGCATTTTGGGCAAAAAATAAGCCTTCCATTGCATTCGGGTGACCGTTTTCGAGTTTTTTGATATATAATTTGTCTATATTAGGCAAAAGTTGTTTTTGGGGCAAATTTTTTTTTACCCGGAGGCTGTACGGCCCCCAGGTCGATGGTACAATTTTGCAGAATTAAAAAATAATAATTTTTTCAATATTCTGCGTTTTATTTTCAGGCTTTATAAATTTGGGGCATATCATTTTGCTTGGTCGGCATATATATTGATTGGGCTTTATTTTAAAAAAAATTTACGGAGTTTTTTTTGTTTTAGACGGCTTTGCAGGGCTGTACTGCAGAGTTGTTGGCCCACTTGCCGATGGGTCCACTCGCCGCCGGTGTTCTTTCATACGCTAGCATTTTCCTTTGTCGGCCGGGTGTTTGGAGTTTATCGCCGGTGGGTGAAGGCTTAGCCGGCATCGGCTCTAAGCCGTGACTTTCATAACCGCCAGGAGGAGAGTGGTTAATATAACCGCCGACTACTCCTTTGACCGGCCAATGGTCTCTTCACCGCCAGCATTCACCGCGAATGTGAACAACCGGAAAGTGACAGCTAGCGGTTACACAGAGTGCTTTTTTTTTTTTGCCAGCCAACAGGACGTGGTCATATTAGAGACCGATGGCTAGCCCCCGAGGGCTAAAGTTTTGCGCTTGGTTAGTGTTCATTTTTTGCTCCTATTTAGCATTGAAGGTGCCTTTTTTAGACTTGTTTTTCAATTTTGCATAACTTTTCGCCACGGCGTCGGATTTTTGAAAATGATATATTGTTGGAAAGCTGGTTCGATGAACTTCGCAGTGGTGCAGGTGATTTTTCCAGATTTTGACATTTTATGCTTTTTTTCAGCTTGAAGGTACAAGTGCATTTATTGCTTGTTCCTGGCGTAACTTTTGCAAACGAAGTCGAAATTTGGAAAACTTTGTTTTGAAATTGCTCAAAAAATCGCAAGGAATCTATTTGTAACCTTAATTTTTAGTTTTGGCGAGCTCTTTTTTCTAAAAATTGTAAAATTCACCATGTTATAAACGGTTGATTTGAGCTTGTCACTTGTAAAAATTGCAAAATTTCTTCATTGTAATTTGTTGGGGGGGTTGCAAAATCAGTTTTAATACATTCTGGGGGGGTGAAAGGCACAATTTAAGTGCCACATTGTCTTCTTTCTTTTGGTGTTCATGGGAGATCTAAGGCAAATTGAACCACTCACTCCACACAATTATCATACATGGAAGCTAAAAATAACTCAATTGTTACAATCTAAGGGTCTATGGCCAATGTTAGATGTAGAACAACCTGAATTCACAAGGGATTATGAAAAACTTGTCCATAGATGTAAAATGGATGAAGCAAGAGGGCTCATTGGCTTACATCTATCTGACAATTTGTTGTTTCATATTTCGGAGTGTAAAACACCTAAGAATGTTTGGGATAAACTTGAAGAATTGTATGGAAAATCAAATTAGTTCCGAGTTTTACAACTTCAAGCAAATCTACAATCACTCTCTCCAGATGCATTTCCTTCAATTGAAGATTTCCTTGCACAATTCAAGTTGATTTTGTCATAGTTGAAAGGGTGTGGGCAAGATAAATCTAGTGATGAATGTATCTTCTTGATTCTGTCTAAGTTAAAGGGCCCTTATCAAGTGTTTTCTTCTACTTTCTATTCAACTATGGATGCAATGGGGAAAGATTACAAAATGCCTACATTTGAGTTGTTTTGTGAGCGTCTCACTAGGGAGGAGGCCAAGTTGATTCAGTTGGATGCCTTACCTAATTCTAAGACTCATGCTCCAATGGCTCAATCATCCGAGGGTAAAGGAAAGAACAAGAAGAAGCCCAAAGCAGAATCATCTTCTGGTAGTGAGAATCTCTCCAAACCGAAGCCGAAGAACAAACAAAAGTCCACTCCATCAACAAAATGGTGTGGCAGAGAGAAAGAACAGGACTCTTAGGGAAATGGCCAATTGCATTATTCAGTCTAGGTCCATGGCACCAACATTTTGGGCTGAAGCTGTCAATTGTGCCAACTATATTAGAACCGTATGCCCCACAAGGCAGTGCGAAATATGACCCCTAAGGAGGCTTCGTCTCATCGCAAGCCTAATGTATCCTTCTTCATAGTATTTGATAGTGAGGCTTGGGCATTCATTCCGAATGGTCGGCGTAAATCCATGGAGAAGAAGAGTCAGCGATACATCTTTGTTGGCTATTGTGAGGATGTGAAGGCATACAGATTGTTTGATCCTGACACACGAGAGGTTCATTTCCGATATGATGTTTAGTTTGTTGAGACCTTCACCCACTCAGATCCTCCTTCGACTTCTTCTTCATCACAACCTACTCAGTCTTCTTCAGTTGATGATACTTTGCTACTTGAGGAAGATTTTGATCATGGTCTTGATGCACCTCCTCCTCAGTCACCTACTAGGCCACGATGGGCTCGAGTTACTCTTGAGGAGGCTGGTCCTCTTGTTGGTGATCCCACAGACACTCGCCACACTCGTTCTCAGACTTCAGGAATCAATCTTTTGAGTCATGCAGTTTCAGATGATCCTCAAAAGTTTTCAGATGCTTCAGGTATTCCAGGGTGGGACAGTGCTATGGCTGATGAGTATTCTTCTTTGATGAAGAATCATACTTGGGATCTTGTGCCTCTTCCTAAGGGAAGAAAGTTGGTTCGGTGCAAGTGGGTGTATCGTACCAAGTATGCAACAGATGGTTCCATTGACAAGTACAAGGCTCGTCTTGTTTCAAAGAGGTTTTCTCAGGTTGAAGGGATTGACTATTTCGAGACCTTTGCTCCTGTTGCCAAGATGGACTCTATTCGCCTTGTCCTTGCTATAGCTGCATCTCAGGGATGGTCAGTGTATCAGATGGATGTGAAGAGTGCCTTCTTGCATGGGGATCTTCATGAAGAGATCTATATGGAGCAGCCACTAGGTTTTGTGCAGGACCCTTCACTTGTTTGCAGGCTTCAACGTTTGTTGTATAGTCTCAAACAAGCCCCTCGGGCTTGGTATGAGAAGATGGATAGTTTCTTGCTTGCTTCTGGCTACACTCGTTGCCATTTCGATCCCACAGTTTATACTCAGAGACATGGAGAGGATCTACTCATACTTGTGCTCTACGTGGATGATTTGATTCTCATAGGGAGTTCTACTTCCATGCTTCAAAGTACACAATGAGCATTGATGGATCAATTTGATATGACTGACCTTGATCTTTTGCATTACACCCTTGGTCTTTAGGTTCATCAGACTTCTGAGGGGATCTTCATTTTCCAGCAGAAGTATGTTCTTGATTTGCTTAAGAGATTTGGCATGGCTGATTGCAAGCCTGCCCTTACTCCATTCCAGTCAGGTGTTGTACTGTCTACCAGTTGCACTACTCCTACAGTTGATCGTACCTTGTATCGACAGTTGGTTGGCAATCTTTTGTACTTGACACATAGTCGTCCTGATATTTCTTTTGCGGTTGGACTTGTCTCTTGCTTCTCACAGGAGCCTCATGAGAGTCATTGGAAGGACGCTAAATGTATCTTGAGATACATTAAGGGCCCTACTCATTTTGGCATTCACTACACTTCAGGTGCATCTCAGATAGTGGGCTTCACTGACTCAGATTGGGTTGGTGATGTCAATGATCAGAAGTCTACTTCTGACTTTGTTTTTTGCCTTGGCTCTGGTCCGATTGGATGGTCATGCAAGAAGCATACTGCTATTGCATTATCATTGATAGAGGCTGAGTATTGAGGTGCAGTTTTGGCTAGTTAGGAGGTTTTGTGGCTTCGTTAGTTGATGACTGAGTTTGGATTCCCTTCCACTCCGCCCACTACTCTTTGGTGCAACAATCAGAGTGCCATTCATATCTCTCGCAACCTAGTGGAGCATCAACGTACTAAGCATATTGAGATCCACATGCACTTCATTAGGCAGCTCATCTAGGATGGTGTTCTCAGCTTGGAGTATTTGCCTACAGATCAGCAGGGTGTAGACATCTTCACTAAACCTTTGGCATCACCTCATTATCTTCAGTTGTGATTGATGCTTGGGGTTAAGGAAGTTGTCCTCGGGGGGGTCTTGAGGAGTCCTCTTTCCTTCATTAGTTTTTTAGCTTTCTTTGTAGCTTTTTCTCTCTTTTGGAGAGGAGTTTTCTCCCACAGGGTTTTTCTCCTTTTCTCCGCTTATGAGAGTTTTTTGTTTAGTACATGGGTACCTCATCAGGCCTAGTTGTTGGGACCCATCTTTTGCATTCTGCATTGGTTTGTTCCTCCCTAAGTTGCACTGAAGGGGGGGTGTTGGTGTGAATAAGTCTTGTACCTAGTTTATTCCTTTACTAGGGACTTAGGGGACTTAATTCACATGTTAAGCTTACTTAGGACATTAGTTGTATCTTCTAGAAGTCTTAGTTGTCTTATCTGGACTTTACACTTTCCTAGGTAGTTATGAGTTAGTTGTCTCATGTGATAGGATTAAGGCACTTGTCATGATCTTGTCTTATCCTATCTCTCATCCTTGCCTTTATAAGCAAGGCATCTCTAGCATATTTTGCATAGCATTGTATAGTATTGTATTGATCATATTGTATCATATTGCAATCCTTGTTTGGTGGAATATCATCTTCCATTGTTGCTTCTCTCTATCTCTTGTGGAGGTTCTTTGGTGTTGCAGATTGAAGATCTTGGGTTGATCACTTCAACATCTTGAACTCTTATTATGTTGTCTGTTATCCATGTGAGCTGAATTGAGGATATGTGATCCTGTTATTAGCTAAAAAAGATGTTCTTTTTTGGGAAGCAATAACCTTGGAGAATGCACAACTGCTTCTTCTTACTTTATTTTGGGGACAACATAGCAATACCTACAACAAGAAATGGAAATGACTGTGTGAAACATGAGTATTGTCGTAAATCAGCCATTTCCTTTGGATTATTGTACATTATCGAGTTCCCACGAAACCTTTTTGTCAGAAAAATCTCGATTGGAACTTATGCTTGCTAGAATAGCCTCATGGAGGATCAAATCTTTGAGCATCTCTTCCTCATGTGCCCTTTGGCACAAGAAATCTATGGAATCTTTGTGTGTACTTTCCAGCTCAGCATACTCACAACTCAAATGATTGGAGCTGCAATTGATAATCTGGAACAAGTTGGTACAATCGCATGATCTTTGACTTTTCCACCCCTTGATGAAGCTCACCCTAGGATTTGATTTATGGCACTATGGAACAAAAGAAATAAGAGAAGATTTGAGGATATGAAAATGTTGCTTGAGTAACTAACCAAATTGATAAGGACTAGGATTTTGGAAATTGCCTGTAACACACAAGGCACATAAGAAGATATACCTATAACATGGAAGATTTTATAAAGGCAAAAAAATGGTAAATCTAAGTCCATTTCAAATTGATGCCTTAAAGGTTACCTTTGTGAAAATTTGGGACCTATTGAATGAAGTTGGATCAAATTCAACTTTGATAGGGCACCCAAGGCAACTCAAGAAAAGCAAGAATAGGAGACATTCTTAGAGATCAAATTGGCAGTAAGATTCTTTGTTACCAACAACACATTGGACATGAAACCAACAAATGGCCGAGCTGTTCTTGATGTAGAGATTGATATAAAGTGCATAAAAAGTGGATTGATTTATTTCAAGGAATACATCGACATTTATACACAATGGAAGTGGTTGAATGAAGTGAAACAATTACAATGAGTTAATAGTTATACACCCGCCACTGTCGTTATACAATGTAATGCTAACGGTCCCCCCCTTATTACATTGTTCCTATATCCCTAAAACCTTACCAATTCATCTTGGCAAGGGACCCCCCCTTAAGGCTTCCATGACAAAACTTGCCGATTACAAAATATGAATACATTCTTGAGAAGATTTTCCTTCTGAAGAAACAAATCCTGAATCAGGTGGAACTCCTCTAGAAGCTCCGAGCTGAATTTGCAAGCTCTTCCTCCATGAACTCCCGAACCATAGACCATAGTTATTGGACAACCACCCTCCAAGTTGTCTCCTCGACCCTCGTAAAGGTATAACCCTTAGTCCTTGGCCATAATTATTGGACAACCATCCTCCTAGTTGTCTCCTCAACCCTCGTAAAGGTGTAGTGAACTTTCTGGGAAACAACCCATACTGAGCTCTTCACCAAACCCCTTACCTGTCTCCAAAAGTCAAACTTCACAATATATGTGTTCTTCAAATCTGTCAGCAATAATAGGAAAAAGCAAAAAATTAAAACCAAAAACGCTTCTCATGCAAAGCATCATCTCAAAGTGAGAAGCTGACTTGAGATGATGGAAATTCCTCCATCCTCCGGTGCCTCCAGCCTCCAAAAGCGACCTTGTTATAGTTTATCCATTTGATATCTTTGATGAGTCTTTAGAGGCCTTGTCAGATGTTGCAAAGATAACCCCAATTTGAATGCCATGCATAATGTTCTTTGCAATGACTAGAAGAACAACATCTTGCAACTCAATAGTCTCAACATTGAAACTGATAGTGGAAATGAAAATACCGATAACATTGAGTTTCAACTTGTAGAATATAGTAATCTTACTAGTATCCAGACCTGTCATCAAAATGAACACCTTCTTCTCAGAATGAAAAAGAAACTCAAAACAAAAACGACACATTGAATTTTCAACATAGGAGTGTGCCTTCTGCAAACCAATTGAATAATAACGACTACATTTGTTGCAATAATATCCCCATGTAGTAATTTGATAGTTCTCACCTACCTTCACTCCAACATGTCCTCCGTTATGACTTCCCATAACCTTGAAGACACTACCAACATCAACCTTGACAAAATCCTTGATCAATAGGCACCCATTATACATGTTATGATAAGTGATACCCTTATCTCCAAGGAAAAATGAATCCCACTCCTTCATCTTTATAAATACCTCTGAATATCTTCCATAAATTTTGACTATACCAAACTATGCATCCAAATGACTAAGTCTGCATTATTTTCTTGCACAAAGCGTATACCCAAAAATAACAATGAAGAATTGGTTTCATGATTAGTGCAATTGAACACAAAGATTACAAGGCACTTACAGATTTCCAAAATCTCGATGATTCCAAAACCATATGTCCTCCTTTAGCCAGTAACAGTAAGTGCAAAAGAACAAAACAACGATAGAGGGCAGCTCAAAATGCACAACAAATTCACACTGCCTTGAATTTGCGCCTTACAATGTTGGAAACTTTGGTGGTAACGACTATGGTCTAATTCAAACAATGTTATGCTCAGTCAAGAAGAAAATGACAGATTGTTTGGAACGACTGCTGGAGAATGTCGTAGCATTTCTACTCATACCACCTTCATTGCAGATGTGTTATGCTAGAATCCTTGTCCTCATGTCATGTGTGGCTACACAACCTCTCAGAACAACCAAATTTCTGTCCCTTATGTTGTTCATAATCTCCACCCTGTTTAAGAAATCTGTGTCTCCTTCTTCCACATGCCTTATCTTTGCTTCTGTTTGTGCGGGCTTAACATTCCATCAACTTCCTTCTATTGTCAGCAAATGCCTCTACATTAAACTTTTGCATCACGCCTTAACTCATGGGAGATCCTCATCAATATCTGACAAAAATATTTGATTTACAGGCCGCCTTGGTCTGATCTCGCCTCCTACTATGTGGAATACATCAAATAAAAACGAGAAATATCTCTGGCTCCACCAACACTATCGGACACCATGCCTTCAAACGCCCATGCTTGGGCATTTACATCGATCCTCATGCACCGCACAGACTACAGATCTTAAACATCAGGCCATTTTCGCTTGGCTCTGATACGATATGATATAAAATGCATAAAAACTGGATTGATTTATTTCAAGGAATACATCGGCATTTATACACAGAGGAAGTGGTTGAACAAAGTGAAACAGTTACAATCAGTTAACTGTTATACACCCGTCACTATCGTTATACAATGTATTGCTAGCAGAGATCTCAATGGTAGTAAATGAAGGGCATCTTTGTCGACTTCAGATCAAAGGAAACTCATTGAAAAATGTGTTGGAATTGATTGTCGTTGATGTCAAAGGAGTATGAGAGATAGTTACAAAGTAGTTGTCATTGATGGCAATAAATGAGATTGTTGGATGGAGTCATTGATGTTAAAGGCATATATATATCAATATGAAAGACCATGCTTTGGCATATATAGAGATTGTTTTTGAAGGATAGTATGCAGCAATTCTATATTAGTGTGATATAAACAACCTTATTAAGAGGTGACTTTATTAATATATGGAGTAAGTTAATAAGTTGTTAGTAAAAAAGAACATTGAATAATTATCTAGAGAGCAAAAATTATATCGAATGATTCTTTATGTAGCGATACATATTAAAGAGGCAAAGATTTTTAAAAAAATGAAATTACATCATAAATTAATGAGCAACTATTTAAAGGGTTAAAGGTAGCGACTAGAAATTAATATAAGACAACGACTAATATACCACTTAATGGACAGTGATTTATGGAGTGGAGCAGATAGTTAAGAAAACAGAAAATGATATTGATATTAAACAGAGGCAGAAATTACATCATATAAAAAGCAGCAATTAAATTAACAAAGGAGCAACGATAAAGTTTCATAACGAAAAGACAAAATCACATAAGACAAAATAAAGAAAAAGACAAAGCTAAAAAGTACAGCAATTATAATTAGTTGTGTATGTCTTAATGAAAAAGCAGCGATCAAAGAAGATATTAAAAGTGGCTATTATAGTCTTCAAAGGGTGCAATTTATTATATGCCTTTACATTATGAAAGGCAGCACAGCATTCGTTAAGAACAATGATCGTAATTAATTTAAGATAATAAGGAGGTGGCGATTGGTAAAGGAAGGGTGCATTTCTTTGTGAAGTGGTGTCTCTTTTCATAGGAACATGAAGATATAAAAAGGAAAGAATTGTGTGAAGAGTAGGTGTGTGAGAGATGAATATGTGAAAAAAGAGTGTGAATAAAGTAAGAGATGTTTGTATGAAATAAAGGAAAAACAAAAGTGGAGCAATGAAAATATAAGAAGATCATTAATGCAGATATAAAAGAAAAGCAAAAGTGGAACAATGAAGATATAAGAAGATCATTAAAACAGATATAAAAGAAAAGCAGAAGTAAGGCAATACAATGATAAATCAGTCTGATTAAAGAGCAAAATTCTGAGTATAGCAGCAGACATGAATATGGTATATGCAGATTTAAAAGAGTAGAATGCAGATTTGAAAGAGAGCATATATGGTGCATCATCTAAGAGCAGATTGGTGAAGGAGAATAAATGAAGATTTGAGAAGAAGAATTGAATGCAGATTTGGTGAAGGAGATAAATGATATCATCACTAATATGAATAAGATACATTGGGAAAATAAATTCAAGAGGAAGAGTGGTATCAAACAAAAGGTCTAATTGTCTTATCATCTGTTGAACATGTAACATCAAAGAAGGTGGAACCTAGTTTTGTTTTGGAAGTTGGTGCCTCCTTAAGGAGAAATTGGTGTCTCTCGCTAAGTTGGTGCTTAGTTGTGGGGGTTAGTGTCTCCAGTAGGTTGGTGCCTACGAATTGAGGGAATTGGTGTCTCCTGTGGGTTGGTCCTACAAAGTTGTAAGAAAATTTTATATATAAACAATATTGTTCTGTGGTTTTCTCCCGTAAAGGTTCCCACATAAATATCATGTGTTATTGTGTTCTTCTCATGTGCATGATTATTGATGTTGAGTAAATGATGTTATTGTGATTGATAAAGTTTTAAATTGGTAAAAGTTGCATTATATTGATTCATCCCCCCTCTCTGTATAACCATGTGCTCATCAAAATGATCCAAAAAGGTGAAACTATAGACAAAATCTACCATTGGAAAATGTGGCCCATCTAAAAAAATATACACCTGAAACTAAGATTTTTTGGATGTATATAAGCGTGCTAGACCATCTTGCCAAGTTATCAAACTCAAATGTCTGTGCATGGAAAAACCAAATATTTTCAGAATGTGGAGGAAACACTAGTGGAAATGTAAACCATTATGGAAAAGGATGCAAAACCATTAGCTTCCGTCCCTCACTTGTCTCCCACAAACATCATAGCTACATGTCCTAATACATTTACTCAATCAATAACTATAATGTACACTTAGACATCTCATTGACTCCTATGAATACTTATACTTTTGTAATTAAAAGCTTCTCTCTAATATAGTATCCCCACACGTTGTTGTACTGATCCGAAAAGGAAACTTGATATCCATTTTGTTGTCAACTTATTTTCATTTGTGTGAAGTCTCTATAACAGTCATTTCTAGTTAAGGCAAAAACATGTCATATCTTGGTTTCCATAAGCACTAATGATTTTGCAGGTTGCTTTTTGTTACAATAAGTGCTTGATAGAAGATCACACTTATATGGAAGTTTAGAGAGCGCACAGAATGAAATCGCAGTCAAAAAAAGTAGATTTAGAAAATTTAAATGTACTTTTTAGATTAGTTTGTCATTGCTAAAGGCGGCCAAAATGGAGAAATTGCATGACCAAAAAACCATGTTAAACATTGAATAAATGTGCATTATTAAGCTATGCTTTCAAGTCTAAAATTGTGACTAGTATAAAGTAATGATTTTCTCGAGTGAATCATCCCTGAAATCAAGAGTAGAGCACTCAAATCAAGTGTTAAATGTCATTTTTAAATCATGACCAGCAGTAGGATTTCATTTTTGAAGGATAAGTTGTGCTACGTGTTGGTGTACGTTTTATCATCCACCAAACACACAGAATAAAATGTCCAAAGACACTCTATCCTCTCTTGAAAAACCACCGCGTATGCTAAGATTGCGAGAAGATCATATGGCGATTCCAAGGTTTCTTTTGTCGGGTCTCGACGTGTGGATAAGCTCAATGGCCGTTGTGATATGCTAGTAATAAACAAGGGGACTTACGTAAGAAAATCTTCACAAGTTTAGGACTTAGGGAATTTATCATTGAAGGCTTTCTTCACTTAGGACTTTCAAAGTGGATCTCAAAAAAATGGCAAAAGGATAGGGTTCAGAGAATCTATTCTATGCCTAAGAACTCAAGAGACAGTAAGGATTCGGTGAAGGGAATAAACCACACTTTGTTTCGCCTCCTGCAGGACAACATACACAAAATGGGTGCAATCTTCAAGGGTTGTGAGAATAATTTTCAAACCTCGAATGAGGCTGAAGTTAAGCTTCCACAATTAAGAGCTCAGGCTAACTTTACGCATCGAATGCAAATCATCCATTCGAAGAAAGTATGAGCTACACTTCACCATTGAATCACTACGATCAATCTCTCATTCAATTAACCAACTTTTCAAAACAAATTCTATTTAATTTAACTTTAACTTTAGTCTATGGCAGAAGATGATATGCAACCTCGCTTACTATTTGATAATAAGAAGTTATTCAAGGCAAATCATGCTCAAGAGCTTTTATTATTCAAAACAGTCCCAATGCAACAATCTCATATTCTATCTCCACACACTACAAATGAGGGGGCAAGCTCAATTTATAGGCTCCCCAATTACAATTCAATGGCCAAGATTGATTTCAAATCAACGACCGAGATTACAAAATAAAACCCTAATTAGGGTTTGTCACTTTCGACCAATGAGAAAATTTCATTTGGGACCTTGTCCTTTTTGCTAAATATAAATCAACAATAAAATAGAAAGTTGTTGCATGTTGATTTGGAACAATTTGATTGGTTGGAAGATGACGAGGCGCCACCTCAGCGTGTTGGATGTCTTCCTTGGTTGCTTCATTTTTCTTCCATGTGCCTTAGAATATTTTCCCTGCCGAATGCCTCTGTTCGTTGTGCTTGTTCCTTCCTAGCTTTGATCTTGGATTCCTTTTGATTTCTTCTTCTCACCTGTACTGGAATCTTTGAGGTCTGGAAGTCTCCCCTTGGAGCAGGTATCTGGACTTGAAGTTGGTTGCTTTGAACTTCCTCCTGCTTGAACTGGGTTGATGTTATTCCTTTGGATTTCCTCTCTTGAATTCTCCAATTTGTGTCGAGAAATTGTCTAAGTATGAAAATTTGTTTAGAACACTTCTTCTTGTCACCATTTGATTCTGATTGGAAGCTTGTCTTTAATTCTTCAGGAGATGAAACCCTTCAAGAAGTTGCCTGGATTGCTTCAACAGGTCTGGGATTGTAGATGAAATCCTTCCAAGATGTCTGGATATCCGTTCAAGTGTCTTGAATTTGGAGAAGAATGCCCCTGTGCTTTCGCCACAATGGAGGAAATTGGAATTTCCTCAGTGAAGTATTTCCCAGACTTAGCCAAATTTTGGCTATTCAGGTTCATTTTGTAACATCTTCATCTGGACCACTCAACACTTAGCCAAGATTTTGGCCATCTCCATGCTCGAACGAACTTTGCCTGTGGATTCGTCTTCAATTTTGAATTTGGCTTGTGCTATGCAGGACAAATTCCATCTCTGGGCAAGGATTTTATTCACTTCCTCTTTATTTTCCTCTTCATCCTTCCTATTTTCCGTCCAACACTTAGTGAATTCTTCTCCCCGAGGTATCAACACTAGCCAATTTTCTCATCCTCTCCTTGGGCGGACTTCACATGAGCTTGGATGTTTTCTTTCTCGGCCTAAGTCAGACTCCAAGCCACTTTGGACAAACATCTCTAGGGAGAAGTCGAACCTTCTCAACACTTTGACATTTCTTTTCTTGGTCTAGGTCGGACTTTGCATCATGTTTGCCATTGTACTTGGCGGATCTTATGGATGCCTGGACATACCTTCTCCAAGCAAAGTCGGACTTTGTAAAGGTTTGGACTTGCTGTGCTTGGGAAAAGTCAGACTTTCTTATGCTTGTCCCATCCTTTTTTCCTCACTCCATTTGGCTTGAAGCAAACTTGCCACCATTCCACGCCATTGCTTCCTCTTTGAAGATTCGCCTCGTGTTGTCATCCATCTGCAAGAAATAAAATAAACAAATTCAGATTTTCTCTCTCTGAATTCTAGCTCCTAAGTTAAATTTTTAACACTCTCTCTCCTGAAGTCAGTGAATTTTGTGTCGAATTTATCATTTCAAAGCGAATCTCATACTCTCTTTGCAATTTTCATCTTGGCACGGGCATATTTCATATTTAATTCTCCATTTTAATCTCCAGAAGTCGGAATTCTCACTGATTTGCCATACTCTCTCTCTAGAAGTCGAACTCTTTGAGACTTGTTTTATTTATTTTATCAAGGCAAACTTTCAAGACCTTTGTCATTTATTTTTTATCCAATCTCTTCTTCATTTTCTTTGGCCAAAAGTTTATTTTCCAATTTTATTCCCAATTTCGTCTAGCCAAGCCAAAACTTAAGCCATTCCGTCGACAATTGTTATGCCAGATCCCTATTTTTCTTTGCCATGGCAAACTTTTAATTGCACTGAGCCTATTTTCTTCTGCCAAAGTGAAATTTTCTCCTGCTCGGTCGAATTTTTCTAGGCAAAATCCTTGTCTGGATGTCTTCACCAGGCGAAGTTCCTTGACGCTCGACAAATTCTTCTTCCTTCTGGCCAAGGGCGATCCTTCCTTTCTCCCTGCCTTGTGCATTTTTCTCTATATACTCGGCCAACTTTTCTTCTAGACATCCAAGACTTTAGGCGAAATTTAAATTTCTCTTCACTTTTGTGCTTGCACACTTCATTTTATTCTTTGCCATAGCCTATTTTCTTTGGCACTTGTCCTTTTAAACTTAGCACTTAACCTCTTGAAAATGCCATAACACTTGGCCAAAAAAAATCTCAATTATTCATCCTTTAGCCTCTATACTTAGGCAAATTTTCGAATTTCTCTTGACTAGGCACCAAACACTTAGCAAAAATCAGTTTTTTTCCTCTTCATAGACCATGGCGGACTTTCCAACCCTTTTGGACAAGCACTTTGGATGTCCCTCTTTTCTAGGGCGGACTTCAAAGAAGTCTAGACATGTAAGGGCGGACTTTGAATGGTCTTTGCACTTCATCCCTGAGCATGGCGGACTTCCAAAGATTTTAGCACTTGTCTCAACACTTTATCCTTTGGAAATGATATAACACTTGGCCAAAATTTCGATTTTCCACCTTTTCAGGCTCTTACACTTAGCAAATTTTCGAAATTTTTCTTACTAGGCACCAATACTTAGTAAAATTTTTGATTTTTCTTTTTCCCATGTGCCTAGGTGGACTTTCCAGCCTCTTGGCAAGTGTATGGCGGACTTCCTTGACCTCTTGCCACTTCCCCTCAAGTGCATGGCGGACTTTCCTTGCTCTTTGGACATGCTTGGCGGACTTCATGAGCTCTTGGCACTTCCTTTTGAGTGGATGGCGGACTTCACAACTTCTTGGCACCTTCTCCTTTGATGCTGGGCGGACTTTCAAACCCTTTGGCATGTGCATGGCGGACTTTGGAGGAGACTAGGATATGCTTGGCGGACTTTGGATGGTCCTTGACATTTTCCTCTTATGGCTGGCAGACTTTCCTTAGATTTTGACATTCCTCTCCTTAGTGCTGGGCGAACTTTCCTTAGTCTTTGCCATCCTCTCCTTAGTGCTGGGCGGACTTTGAAGACTTCCCGACATTCCTTCCTTCTTTCCGTCCCACATTTCAAGGACCATCCTCCTGGCGAATTTTCCAGACTTAACCTGATTTTTCATGAATTTCATCTTTTTTGAATTGATTTTCTGTGACTTTTTGCTTCAGATCTGACTGGTTTTGAACTGATTTTTCCAGATTTTTCAATAATTTTTCAGATTTTCTCTTTGATTTTCTGAGTGATTTTTCGATTTTTTTGGACTTCTGAGTGCATTTTTGGAATTTGGGACCTTCTAAATATTGAAACTTTCCAAAAATAGAAACTTTCTAAAAATAGAAACTTTCTAAAAATAGAAAAAGCAAACCCTAAAAAATAGGGAACCTTGTTTGGCCCAAAAATGCTAAAAATGAAAAAAAATCGAAAAAAGCAAATTTCCCTAAAAAATAGGAAGTGTCAAAATTGGCCGAATTCACAGGTGATCTTCGTTTCCTGGGCCTTCTGAGCGCTTCCATGACGTCTACGCACTGATTCAAGCATGGATTCTTGACTTGGCTCAGATGACTTGGAAAAAGACTGACTTGGAACCCTCAAAATGATGACCTCATTGTAAAAAGACAAGTGATAAGCAGTTGCAACACCGAGGCAAAAAGCGAAAACAGGGGGTCCCCATTTGCAATGGGGCGATGTGTGAAATGGTCACAACACTACGTAGTCGTGTGCACTTGTTAAGGGCATAAAATATCAACTTTATTTGTTCAAATTGTGGCTTAGAGGCACATGTGTAGCACATAGTGTAATATCCCTAACCATAAATCTCATGAAATATGCAATTTTCTGATTTGTGTAAATTGAAATAACGATGGAATATAGAATACAGATTCCAAACTCCAATCATTAAATAGATATGGGAAACCCTCATACATCAATTTATCATGAATATTCTTTTAAGATAATATTTAATCTTTCTTTATTCTGTTAATGGTCAATGTATTTATTTAGTTTAGATATGTAACTGTTGTCTATAGTTTCTGGTACGTAGCAGGCAGGTAGATATTTAATATCTATAGTAGACCTCCATTTCTATATAATGTAACCTCTTTTTTTGTTAATATAAAGGATGTTTTAGAATGCTTTTACCATTCACATGGTATCAGAACATCTAGGGTTTCTGGGCAATTTTTTTTAATCTGTAATTCCTGAAAATCTTCATGTGAGATTTTGGATTTGTGTTCTGGCTTAAAATCGACCTTGCTTTGTCCTTTCTGCGTGTGCGACCTCTGTAAGGGATTCAAGAATCCACGCATAGGGTTTGTCTCCGCGTCTTACCAGAGCCGTGCGACTTTGTCTGGTTCAAACCCGGATTTTCTAGGTCTCCTCTAAGTGTCACGTCTTTTGAAACTCACCTGGGTGCGATTTATCACCTAGTTTTGACGCGTTTTCTCTCTGCTTTTATATTGGTTTAAAGTCGCATTTTTTCGTCACTTTTGGGTGCAATTTTGCCTCCTTTATGGTCGTGTTTTTCGACCTTGTTTGCTTGTGTTCTCTTCAGACGTGTTTATTTTTCCTTGTGGCCGCTTAGACATGTTCTTACAAACGCGTTTTTACTCATTTTGGGTCGCGTTTTTTCATCTGTGTTCACGTCTTTTGGACCTGTTTTGATGTGTTTTCTGAGGATTTAGAGCCGCGATTTTTTCTAAAGGAGGTCGCTTTGTCTGCCCTAACTCAGTCATGAACCTTCTCACTCCTGGATGCGATTTTCAGCTCCTTGTTTTTCAGATTTTTTCAAAAAACGTGGCCATTTTCTGCATTTTCTCAAAACCGACTAGGGTTTTGCCGATATCTCCTTCATCTGAGGTCATAATTTTTTTTTTGATTCGAGATTCCTTGTGGGTTTTTCGAGATCTCAACTGGGTTGGTCTTCAATTTTTCTGGGTGTCTCGAAGTTCGTGCCTTGATATTTGTGCAAGTGGGTGCTGACAATTTTTTTTGGTTATTTAGAATTTTTTTTTGGTTTTTCAGCAACTTTTTTTGGGTACTCTTTAGATCTTCTAGGTTTTGTCTTCAAAGTGCCTCAAAATCCGTGCTAGGGTTTCTACTTTGAATTTGTCCTGTTTTTGTTTTTGTTTTGCCTTCACTAGTTTGACCTCAGGGTACATGATGGCATCTTTGACAAATATAATGCTCAAAAGCAACCTGAAGTTCAATGGGAAAAATTATAACACTTGGAAGCAGCGTATGTTGACCATCTTGGAGTATCGGTGTCTTGATGCGGTTGTTCTGGGTACATCACCTCAACCTATTGTTGTTGGAAAAGATCAGGACAAATGGGATGAACGCAACCGGGAAGCTGTCATGCTCATTAAGCTTTCAGTCACTAACAACTAGCTGCCACAAGTGCCGTCAGGCAAAACAGTTGCTAAGGTTTGGACGAACCTAAAGGATCTCCATGAAACTTTAGATAAGAGTCGTGCATTCTTTCTTAAGAACATGCTCTTTTCAATAATGATGGACAAGAAGACCACTCTCTAGGAGCATCTGACAAAGATAAAGGATATTCGCGACCAGCTGGAATTATTGGTCGAAAAATGGAGGAAGAAGATATGGTGGTCATTACTCTGAAGAGTCTCCCATGTTTGTATGACCATTTCATCGAGACGCTGAGTATCACCTCCACCACTGTTGATCTCAAATTTGAAGATCTTTGCAACAAGCTGTTGTAGCAGGATCGATGGAGACGGCAGTTTGGAAGCAATACCATTTCCACCTCCATAGAGCAAGCGTTCTCTGCCAAACTTCTCAGCGGAAAAGCTTTGGTTCTTCTTAGGATAGCAAGAAGAAAAAGAACGTTTAGTGCAATTATTGCCATAAATACAGTCACATGAAGGCTGACTATCGCATTTGGTTGGCTTTTGAACAAAAGAAGCAGGGAGGGTCTCAACAGAAGGCAAATGTCGCAAAGCACACTGAGCAGAAAGAATCTTCATTCTATGCTTTTATGGCCAAGCGAATAGCAGATCCAATAAAATCTTCTGCCTGGTATATTGATTCTGGGGCTTCACAGCATTTTTTACTCATCGTTGGGATTGGTTCACAAAATTTGAACCATTCTCTGATTCTGTCTTTTTTGGAGGAGGCGAAGAGTACATAGTTGCTGGTAAGGGCATTGGCAAATTCACTTAGGAGGCAAAAATTTAATCTTTCTCAATGTCTACTATGTTCCAGGCATGGAACATAACCTTATCTCAATCAGTCAGATCATGCGGCATTCTCCCCAGTTGGATGTTGTTTTCAGATCATCCACTTGTAGCATCGTTGATAGGGAGACTTGTACTACCATCGCTATGGGACTTGAGGACCATGGTCTATATAGACTTGTTGATTCTGGTGATTCTTAGGAGCATGCTCTGGCAGCAAGGAGTACCTCCATCAACAAACTTTGGCATCAATGTTATGGGCACTTGAATGTGCACTATCTCTCTCAACTGTCTTAGGAGGGTTTGGTTGCTTGTCTACGTGAGATCCAAACTCAAACTCATGGACTTTGTGGAGCTTGTCAAGCTGGGAAGCAGCATCAGACACCATTCTTGGATGGTGATTCTTGGCGAACCTCCAAGGTACTTCAACTAGTTCACGCTGATGTATGTGGGCCAATGAATACTCCTTCTGTTACTGGGTCCAGGTACTTATTATTATTTGTTGATGATTTCAGTTGGAAAATGTGGGTGTATTTTCTGAAACATAAATTAGATGTGTTCAGTACATTTCAGGAGTATAAGGCCTTAGTTGAGAAAGAATCAAGTTCTCAGATTGTCACTCTAAGGTCAGATAATGGAGGGGAGTTTTGTTCAGCTGACTTCTCTACTTTTTGTGCTGCACACAACATTAAGCGCCAACTTACCACACCATACACTCCTTAGTAGAATGGTGTCGTTGAACGTAGGAATCACACCATTACTGAAATGGATCGTTCTATGTTGGAGTATAGAAATGTACCTAAGAAATACTGGGCTGAAGCAGTTTATACTGTAGTCTACCTCTTGAATCGGTCACCTACACAGGCCGTTAAGAAAATTTCTCCTGAAGAAGCCTGTTCAGGACATAAGCCTAAGGTGGGCCATCTGAAAGTCTTCGGTTATACAGCTCATGTATGGATTCCAAAAGCCAAACGTGCCAAGTTGGACTCCAAGAGCCAAATACTTATGTTTACTAGTTACAACAACAATCACAAGGCATACAGGTTGATTGATGTGGAGACCAAGTGTCTCATATTCAGTCGTGATGTTGTAATTGATGAGACTATTGGTCCATTTGTTCCTACTATCAGTCCTACGGATCAGCCTATAAAGGTTCATGATGAGGGTGTTAGTCTTCCTCTTGGTTCTCCTGATGGGGGGGCTTCAGAGCATTATGACTCTAAAGATGAGGAGTCTACCAATCATGATCTAGTACCACCTGATTTTTCTCAGGACTCACATCCAAATGACTTTGTTCCAGAAATCCCAGGAGATGCTGTTTCTCCTATTTCAGATCTTGGTACTTCTACTTGACGACCGAAGTGGTGGCTCAAGACTATCGGGGATCTTCATAATGATGAACTCATTGAGGGAAGATCAACTCGTAGAAAGAGCAAGCAGCAAAACACAATCAATTTTGCTTTTATGGCCAACATCCATAGCATCTATGAGCCTCAGACGTATTTAGAGGCTAAAGGAATTCCAAAGTGGGAAAAGGCTATGGCGATAGAATATCATAGTGTTCTGAAGAATCACAATTGGGTCCTTTCTGATCTTCCTCCTGGGAAGAAACCTATCAGATGCAAATGGGTTTATAAGGTCAAGTATCATGCAGATGGTACTTTGGATAAATACAAGGCTCGATTAGTTGCTCGGGGATTCACGCAGTGGGAGGGCATTAACTACGAGGAGACTTTTGTTCCTACTACCAAGTTGAGCACAATTTGTCTTCTTCTCCCTATTGCAACCCAATTTGGATGGATAGTTCATCAGATGGATGTCAAGAGTGCCTTTCTCAACGGTGAGTTGTAGGAAGAAGTCTACATGACGTAGCCTCCTGGTTTCAATGTTGCCGGCAAAGAACATCAGGTATGTAGGCTCGTGAAAGCACTCTATGGACTAAAACAGGCTCCTCGTGCATGGTATATCAAGATTGATTAGTACTCGGTTGATCATGGTTTTCAGCGCAACCCTTCTGACACTAATCTATATGTCAAACACTTTGGTGATGATATTCTCTTTCTTGTTGTCTATGTTGATGACTTGATCATTACTGGCAGTTCAACACTTTTGATTGCAGCCCTCAAATAGGATTTGTGTCCCCTTCTTATCAGTGATCTGTTCTGACACTCATCAGCCTATTCCAAAAACCCGTAGGCTCGTTTGAGGTAAAATTAGGGTTTTCATGTTCAGAGGTTCTATGGCATTTCAGGGAGTTTACTATTTTTAGTAAATTCTATTTTTGGCAGTATGCAGTTATCAGTCTTCAGGTCTTCATTTTCAGTTGGAGCTTTTAATACAAATCAAGTCTGGCTTCTAAAGGTTTTATTTTGGTGAATAAAGGCATTAATGTTATAATTTGCAGTTGACCCCTTGGCCTAGGAGAACAACTTTAAGTTGTGTTTAAAAGAGGGACTTGGAAGGGGGACGCCTTCATTAGGTGTTTATTATTTTTAATATTGTCTTAATGCCTTGGGAAAAGTGGACGCCACTTTTAAAAGAGATATTTTTAAAAATAAAGTGAAGTTCATATTTGTGCAAGAGGGACGCCATCTTGAGAATTAATTGTTTTTGGAAATTGAAAAGACTCTTGTGTCTTTTGGTGTGCCTTCTCTGGAAATTGAAGAGTTTTGTGACCTTCTATATAGTGAAGGATTTGCTCCAGCTTTGGTATCCATTATGCTTATCATATTGTTATGCTATCGGAATGACTTCATGAATTTAGCTTCGAGGAATGCTTACCTCTTAGCATTTATCCAATTTCGTGTTTGAAAGATAACACCTAGTTGGTTTTGGGACTGCTTCTCATCCAGACTAGTAGATTGAATTCGAATGTTGAAGAATTTTGGAGTTTTATGAATTTTGATGTTGCTGGTTCATCTACAGCTGAAGGTGGTTTTTGCATACAGCTCTTGGAGTAAATTTAATTTGCTTGTGGGTATCGTTCCTATCTATTTCTACACCCAAGGCGACCCCTTCTACCAATTTGCAGATTTTAGTTTGGAGTTTCTGATTTTTACTTGCCAAATCGCCCCTCAAGAAGGCCGTACCATTCATGGTGCATTGGGAATCATGCAAGAAATAAATTCTGAGTTTTTGTTGCTGTTTCTTCATCTGATTTTGGGCGCCTATCTTCCAGCAGCACATTGGTTTTTGTTTCACGCAAATTGGAGCTATTTTGAGTGAGTTGTGAATATTTCTTTGAATTTTACAGTTGCTGATCAGAATTTCCAGAATCTCAGTTTTATATCAGACTTTATTAGATTTCAGTTTTGGCTTTCTTTCATCATTGAAGAGCTAAAAAACATTGAAAGAATTCTTTCTCCTCTTCTTAGCATTGCTCTCTATTATTATAATTTGTAATTTGTAGATTTCATGATTGTACGGTTGAGATATAGTAGTACTAATCCAACGATTTACTTTCTGCAATTACTTGTTTAAATTTCCATATTAATTACCCTTGGATGGTTTACCGCCAGTGTGGAGAATGAACATTGTAGCTCTCATTGTACCCACTCTCAAGTGGTGAATCCCCACATCTTAAGTGGATGCCTGCCGTAGCGGATGAATTAGATAGATGTATCTTCATGGCTGGTTATCCGCCTAATTGTTTCAGTTCAATTAATAACTCCGTCATATGTTAGCACCTCGCCCTCAGTGGGATCTTAAGTGCACATTCTTGACGTTGAGTTTGTCTCATTTCAAGTTATTGTTTTTAGTTTCTCCGCCATATGACAACACCTATCCTTCCTTGGGATTGAGTGTGCATTCTTGGCGTTGAGTTCTTTCAAGCTTGGATTTCAGTTTTGATGCTAACGCTAATTCAATTGGCGAAGTGTTGATTGTGTGTGATAATCTATCGAAAAAATTGGTTAGCATATTTCAAACAGTAACCCACTTTCCTTTGTCACTTTGCCAGGTATAAAGTTCTTGTGATCTTAGCCATAATGATGAGTGTCCTCCCAATGGGAGAGTATTTCGATTGTCAGCCAAATTTGTATTTCCCATTGGAACATGCAGGTTTGTGTTGTCCCCTAAGGTGATGAAATCATTAGGTAGACCCCTAGAGGAAAGGAAGACAGTGTGATTTTAGCCACCCAAGATCGCCTTGTGGCACAAGGGGAGAGCATACCCACATAGTTTGCTTGGGATAAAAAAATAAATAGAAAGAGAGCAAAATCCTCAAGATTACCTTTCGGTGCGAGGGGAGATCCTACACACTATTTGACTCAAAGAAAGGGAAAACAATTGCTCATTTACCTTAAAAGATTAATTGCAACTAAGATTAATGAAATTGATGAAACTTTGGACAAGCAGTTCTATAACACAAAAGCGTTAGTAGTTTCACAAGGTCTTGTACTAACAATTTAGCTACACAAATCAAGGGTTAGGCTACAAAAAAATGACGAGTTAAACATTTAAACCTTGAAGAAATGATAAGAGATGATTTGCATTTGTACCCACCAAGCTTACCTTCATAGGTGCCTTGGGATTAGCAAGGCATCTCAAGAGGTAGCAAAGTTAGTAAATTGTGAAACTAGATGCACAAGCACCTTAGGATTGTAGAGGTGCCTTAGGAGATGTAGAGGCAAGCTAAGAGACGCAGAGGCAAGCCAAGAGATCCACAAGTGCCTCAAGAGTAGCAAAGGTGAGCTAGGAGATGTAGAGGTGCCTTAGAATGAAGCACATTGGTGACTAAAGAGATGAAGAGGTGACAAACCGGAATTTGCAATGTGAAATCTCACAAAAAACTCAAGAATGAATTAGATTTGGGACGTGGGATCCCACTAGACATGCCAAAGTGTATATATGAGGAAACAAGATCGAAAAACAAGATTCAAATGCAAATATATAAATAAAATAAATAGTTTACATTTATTTAATTTTTGGAGAATAAGAATATGAAGGTTGAAGAGCACACAAAAAATACTGAGGGGGTGGTGGGGGGGGGGAGGGGAAATACTGGAGGGGGGTGGGGGAGTGAATCAGTATTTTAAAACTTTAAATATTGAAACCAAAAGAATCAACAATCAAAATAGTAAGAGAAAACATCAACAAGAAGAACACCAATATCACGTGGAAAACCCTTTCGGGTAGAAAACCATGGCAGAACAATTGCTTTCATTAATCTTCAAAAGGGCACCAACCCAAGAGACTACAATCTCCAAATTACAAAAGTGAGCACCAACTCATTGGAAGAACCAACTTCCTTGAAGCACCAACTCCTGTGTGAGCACCAACTCATTGAGATTATTCACAACTATGTAATGTTGCATTCTTGATTACAAACACTGCCTTCACATGAACTGAGAGACTCATACTTGCGTAAACACTGTCCAAACTTAGGTAAATTTTTATTCAAAATCTCCACTTCATCATGATGAGGCTGCATGACTCCACCTAATTAGTGCTCCATGGGGACTTGTCCCCTACCTTGGTACCCCCATCCCGGTCCCGGAAATGTTTCAGGGACTTGGGGAATCCTCGAAAGCTTCCCCCCTGCCTTTGCATCTGATAGTGACGCAAACTTGAGCTCCAAATTTGATACAAACCTACCAGTTGCATCTGCTGATTAGGGACCATATATTTTCTATGTTTTTGTCATTTAATAGTTGAAACTTGAAGCCTTTGGGCATTTTGTTATAAATTATAGTTCTTATTTAATATGCATGCACATTGACAATAAAAGCATTTGAATTCTGTTAATTTGTTTTTCAATTCTCATGTGAAAACTTAATTCAAGTCTATTGTTATGTATTAATCTTCTACAATGCCTATGATGAATGCTTTATCAATGTTTTGATATGAATATTTGAAATTTCTCTATATTTTTAAAAATTTCCCTATTTTTTATAGTCGTCCCCTACTATCCCCTAAAAAATGATCTAAAAGTACCCCCCTTACTGGAAACACGTCCCACCGTCCCTTGTCATCCCCGTCTCCAAAACTTGGGGTAGCATAGCGCCTAATTCATTCATAAACAAGTCTTCATATTTTCATGTTGCTGCCCAGATTCATGGCTGTCAAACACGAAATTATTGAGACCTCAAAACAGAAAAATAGCTTCACTCAGAAATAATCAGAACTATAGCAATCACCTCAAAATGCCTTAATCATTGATTTTTCAATATTTGAGACTCCTCAAAAAGCCCGAATAAATTCACACAGCACCCAAATTCATACTTTGCTCCATACACAGGACTTCCTCATTTCTAATGAATATCGATAATCATATTATTCAGTTCAGAAACTGAAGTAGCTATTTTCAGAAATCCAGAACGGCAGAAAACCAACTTCACACATTCGAGTATCACCAAGGCAAGTAAGAAAAACATAATGAAGTAGCACGACTCCCCTCATTTCGGCCAGACCTGAAAAATTATTCAAAAATTTCTTTAAAATTTCTATCCATATTTAAGATTCTGCACTAAGCACGAATTGACTCCACTGCCCCACTTCATACCGCCTGTGCCTTAGAAGAATGAAAAGAGATATCATTTGAATATTCATGTCCTATCTAGCCGCTGCCATCCCTTCTCAAAGGATATCTCCTGAGTAATGTGATTGGCCTATCACATCACCCCTCAGAGACGATAGACCGGATAGAGGGTCACTTGAGCTTGGCTCACCAGCCATGTGAGTTTGATCAAGAGGCTTTCGCTTGGCTCGACGGAGACTTTTTGCAGAGTTGCTATTTTTAGCAGTTCCTGGCAGGCAGCGTGGGACCCCTGCTATTTTTAGCAGTATGGCTTTGGCAGCATTCAGAATCACTTCAGTGTTCGTTAGCTTCAGATGGATCAGTCATCGGATGAGTAACGAGGGAAATATTAATATTTGATTGCATTAATTAAATATTAATTAATTAAGGATTATAATATAAAGTTATAATATTAAATTATAACGTAAGTGATTCTTCTTGAGGGGTGCGCCATCATCGTATAAATAAAATTGACATTTAAAATTATATTAAAATATTTAATGAGACTATGGAGAAATTAAAGAATTAAAAGGAATATTTCAATGAAACTTATTATTAAGGAACGACTTTGAGCCATATAGCATTTGCCTTGGGTTTTGTGCCATTATGTGATTATTGATTTTGAGAAACTGATCAACTTGATCTGAGCAAGAGACTTTAGGGTTTCAAGTTCGAATTCCTTGGGGAACGAGCCATCTCCAGCGGAAGCAATTCAGAGGGTGTGAAATACCACTTGATTTATTGCCAGCAGAGGTTTTCTCACTCAGAGGAAATCATTGATCTTCAGAGGATATTTGTCTACAGAGTTTCAGAGTAGTTTTGCATTCAGAAGACCTTCAATCATTTAGGCGCACCTTTCAGAAAGATCTGGAGAAACTTGAAGAGCCGTACAAACTTAATATTTGCTGCTGACAGCCGTACTGTCCTTTACCAGGGCCGTACCATTCTTCTAGAGGCGTATTTATCAAGGAGAGCAAATCGCCTTATATCTCTAACCTCTGTCTTCAGCAGTTGAGGCGCCTAGGAGTCTGGACCTGTTTGCAATCATAAAACCAAGGGAGAAGGATATAATTAATGCAGCCGTACCAGATCTGTACTTTTCCAGACTGCTGCAAAAATACCAGGTTTTTACAATAAAAATCATTCTTTAATTATTGCATGTCAGTAGATCATTTTTGTAATCGTCCCAGAAGAACAAATAATAGATTGGCATTTGTACTGGCATCAAATATTCCTGTTATCAGAGTAGAAGTATTTTATTTGAATTTATTATTATTTTCAAGCAAAATCGTACCATTTCATTTATTGCTCAAAAAACCCAAAAATTGCAAAAAAAAACCAAAAACGTCAGAAAAGACACAGAAAACTGTCAGATTCGGAGAATAGGGGAAACTAGGGTTTCTACAGTGGTATCAGAGCTAAATCCTGCCATCCTGAGGGTTTAGCCATCATATGCAGCCAGAGGAGTTTGATACATACAGGTACTATACTCGCAGACGTGCCTTGATTGAAAGGCAACGCAGTTTGAGCAGGCAGCCAGAAAACATGGCTGACAGGAATGACAAGGCTGAGAGAATAGATATACCTGGTACAGAGATTCCACAAAATAACAGAGATCAGGACAATGCAGAGGTCTTGCATGCACTCAGAGATCTTCGTGCAGGACAACGGCGTTCCGATGATGTATTACAGCAGGTGGCAGTGGCACTACAGAGATTGGGTACTTCGAGGAGACCGTCACCACATTGTGACGATGACAGGAGTGATGCAGGGTCACGAAGAGCTCCTAGGACAGTGTCACAGACAGCAGATAGGCCTACTAGGCCTACTTTCACGAGACTGGAGTCCGATGAGGCTATGCTAGGTGAGGAACAGGATGATTTGTTCGCTGATAATCTTATGGCAGCGAACGAGGAATGGGAGTTGATACCACCTGCGGTCAGAGAGAGGATTACCTTCGACCGTTTTGTCACTCAGAGGAGAGAACACAACAGGGCTCGTCAGGATTGGAGACCCAGATACCAGAACAGTGATTTGAAATATGCAACAAACAGGCTGAATCTGGTGATGTTCGATGGTAGTGGTAAGATGACAGCCCAAGCTTGGATTAGCAAGCTTGATACATTCCTCACTTTGCGTCCGATGGCTGAGAGAGACGCTATTAGGTATGCGACACTACATCTGGAGGGAGTTGCTTATGATTGGTGGCACCACGGCATGGTGACGCTACAGCATGACAGGATCACTTCATACCAGGAGTTCGTAGACAGATTGGTTGAGAGGTTTGATAGGAAGGATCCGGAGACCTACTTCAGAGACTTGGCACAGTTGAGGCAGAGTGGCAGTCTAGAGACTTACCTGTGACTTTCGTGAGGCTATCCGTCATGGTTCCAACATAATGTAGGAGGCGACAGTACTTCATCGAGGTTCGATGAGCTATTACGAGGTCGGATCAAAGCCTTGATCCTCCGCTATTACAGAGGCGGTATGAAGAAGGTACTAAACATGGAGTGAGCAAGACCTTCCAATAGATTTAACCCTGAGGTTCTTCATCATCTGTGGATAACAAGGGTCAAGAAAAATAAAGACAAATCTGATTTTAACAAAGAAAAATCAGACTTTAAAAACGATTCAAAAGGTAAATCAGCATTCCCACCTTTGGATCGTGAGGCCCTAAATGACCTACGCAGGAAGAAGCTTTGCTTCTACTGCAAAGGACCATATGACGCCAGTCACGATTGTCCTCTAAGACCTAAGGGCAAGGCAAATCGTGTGATGTGGGCGTATTATGAGGACTCCGAATCAGAAAATTCCGAACAGGGAGAGCATTCTGATGATTCAGAGTCAGAGGCTCCAGAGCCTAGAGCAGAGACAGAGCCCGAACTTCAGGTACAGGAGGCCCGTTTATCTAGCATTCAGCAGGAGGGTTCTTTCCGGCTTCGTGGTGTGTTAGCAGGACAGAGGGTCATTACCCTACTTGATACAGGAGCCACTCATAATTTCATAGATGCTAGATTCGTGGAGAAACGTGGACTCATCACTGAGGAGTTCAAGGGCATTAGAGTCAAAGTGGCAGATGGTTACACTTTGAGATGCGAACGCATGATTAAGGATCTCCCTTTACGCTTGAACAATTATGAGTTCAAGGTTGATTATTACGTTGTTAATATGGGGGATATTGATTTGGTCTTGGGAATGAAGTGGTTACATTCATTGGAGGAGGTCACACTTCGTCTCAAGGACATGGAGATCCGTTTTGAGGTCGACGGGAAGACTCACATACTTAAGGCAATTCGGGACAGCGACCTTAAAACAATTTCTTTTCGCCGAATGGAGCGGCTCATGCGTCATGACATGGTAGAGTGGGCTGCCGAGTGTCATTTAGCACCTATACAGGAGGGACAGAAAAAGACAGAGTATCATCCGGACATTCAGAAGTTGAGAATCAAGCATGACAAGGTGTTCAGTGATATTCCGCCAGGTAGACCTCCAGACAGGGGCATAGAGCACATCATTGAGCTCGAGGAGGGTGCGAAACCCGTTATGATAACTCCTTACAGGCATCCTAAAAGATTAAAGGATGAGATTGAGAAGACAATAAAGGAGTTACTTGCTATGGGTCACATTCGACCTAGCAAATCACCGTTCGCTTCTTCCGTTGTATTGGTGAAGAAGAAGGATGGAACGTTACGTATGTGCATTGATTACAGGGTCCTGAATAAGAGGACAATCAAGAATAGATACCCGATACCGAGGATTGATGAGCTTATTGATGAGCTCCATGGTGCCTGTTATTTTACTAAAATTGATTTACGGTTGGGTTATCATCAGATCAGAGTCCGTGAGCAGGACATAGAGAAGACAGCCTTCAGATGTCATTGTGGGTACTTCGAGTTCGTAGTGATGCCATTTGGGCTCACTAACGCGCCAGCCACCTTTCAGTCCACGATGAACCGGGTTTTTCATTCATCACGAGGAGGTTTAAAGTTGGTCTTTTTTCGATGACATCCGAGACATGTGAGGACTCTAAGGTGAGCACTTGGCTCATTTGGAGACCGTATTGAGCATACTTGAGAGGGAGTCCTTGTACGCCAAGGAATCCAAGTGTGACTTGGGAATGACCGAATTGCTTTATCTAGGTCATATTATCAGTGCAGATGGAGTGCGGATGGATCCTGAGAAGATCCGCGCCATTATTGATTGGCCTACACCGGAAAACCTGACACAGTTGAGAGGGTTTCTCGGTTTATGTGGATTCTACCGCAGATTCGTGAATGGTTATTCACGACATGCAGCCCCGATGACAGATTTGATGAAGAAGGGGGCGTTTGTTTGGACTTCCGAGGCACAGGAGTGTTTTGAGAAGTTCAAGGAGTTGATGACCACTTGCCCTGTTTTGGCACTACCCGACTTTACGAAGCCGTTTGAGCTTCAATGTGATGCATCAGGTGAGGGCATTGGTGCGGTGCTTATGCAGGACAAGCACCCGATTGTATACGAGAGCCGCAAGCTCAGAGGACCCGAGAGACTATATAGCATTTATGATAAGGAGATGCTCGCGATCATGCATGCCTTAGCAAAATTCAGGCAGTATCTTGTTGGCAGCAAATTTTGCATAAAAACTAATCATAACAGTTTGAGACACTTTTTAGGGCAGCGAGATCTCAATGAAAGACAGCAGAAGTGGGTCAGTAAGTTGCAGGCTTATGACTTTGATATCTCATATATCAAAGGAACACAGAACGTAGTGGCTGATGCACTCTCACGTCGACCACATTTGAGCACTATGGTTCATATCTCGGAGGATTGGAGGCATATGATAGTGGTAGAGTATGCCAAGGATAGTTGGGCCTCCAACATTGTAGAGGGATCAGCAGTTGATACCAGGTATACACTTGTGAATGACTTGATCATTTACAAGCACAGGATATTTCTGATTCCCGGTTCAGAGGTGAAGAACATTGTTATGCGAGCCTTTCATGACATGCCTATAGCAGGACATCCTGGATACTTTAAAACCTACAGGCAGATTCGGGAGAGATTCACCTGGAAAGGACTCAAGGCCGATGTTCTTCAGTATGTGCGTGAGTGCCCTGTTTGTCAGCAGAACAAGCAGGAGAACACGTACCCGGCAGGTTTATTGCAGCCACTTCTGATTCCTGACAGGAAGTGGGAATGCCTGTCGATGGATTTTATCACGGGCTTGCCTAAAGCCCAAGGGCGTGATTGCATATATGTAGTTGTGGATTGGCTTACGAAGTATGCCCACTTCTTTCCGATCACCACAACTTACACAGCTACGCAGGTAGCAGAGGTATTCTTTCGTGAGGTATTCAGACTTCATGGGTTGCCTCGGAGCATTGTGAGCAACAGAGATAGTCGGTTCCTGAGTAACTTCTGGCAGGAGGTTTTCAGACTTTGTGGGACCGAGCTCACTCCGAGCACGAGTTATCATCCACAGACAGATGGGCAGACGGAGATAGTAAATAAGTGGGTGGAAGGGTACCTCAGGAACTATATAGCAGGGCAGCAGAAGGCGTGGGTCAAATGGATACATTTGTGTGAGTATTGCTATAACTCGACA
>VDFB02067333.1:0-51777 GCA_007258455.2 Sequoia sempervirens
CATGCCTGAAAAGTGATTTTTAATTTCTAGATACCTTTTATGCAGAAACACACATGAGAATCTCCCGAAACGAGGGACTAAGTCGCCCAGCTTGGCGTAAGTGTCCTAGTTGGCCAAAATATAGATTTTCCAAAATTTCAGAGACATTTGCAGTCTTCATTTCAGCCTCTGTCAGTTTCTAGGTGCACTCTTTTTTTTTAGCCTTTCTAACATGTTCTATATTGCATTTAATTTATCTTTCTACACATCACAATGTGTTTTCAAACATCTTACATTTCATTTTGCATTAATAATTCATTTCCTTTTTCAATTATTTGCATTTAGAGCATTGCATTCAGGCATACTTTAATCATAAGCATTTGTATTTAGTGAACCCCCAAGTTTTTGTGGGATACCTTTCTCCTTTTAGGTGAAAAACCCTAGAAATGCAAGAGATAAGCCCCTACAAAAAATTGTGGTTCACTATTCAAGGTAGAAAGGGATAGTAGATTCCTTGTATATATAGGTTCTCTAAACAAGAAGAAAAATTTGAGATAAGAAGAGTTCATAAAACATAAAAATATATGACAAGGGTATATGTAGGTGAGTTCCATGACTTGTGAACCATGGAGAGAAAAAACATAAGGTTGATTATGACAATGGAAAGGCTTGCTTACTAAAGGATAGATCTAGTTTATCACAAGAGTAGAGTATAGTAGGAGAGTAGTCACAAGACAAGGTTGAAAACTACTATTGAACCCTAGCTAAAACCCTTAACAACAGTGAGAAAATGAAGAGTGTTCAACATGGGGAAAAGGTGGTCAGGTCAAAGTTAGTGAAATTTGGTATGAATTTGAAAGCATGTTCCTATGATAATAAAAGAAATTAGATTTATCTATGACATTTGTAGTGGTAGTTTTGATCTTTCCCAAGTATCTAGGTTTTGAAGAGCAGATATGTGAATAGGGAAAGGAAAATCAATTGAAAATGTAAGCAACCAATCTTATCCAATACCACTTAAGAAAAGTTTTAGGAATCAAGCAAAGAATAATTCTTTCCAGTGCCTAGAAGATGTAAAACAAGTTAGTAATTTTCAAGGAGAACCTCATTTATTATTTCACACATGTCCTAAACTCACTCAAGTTGTTAATAGGGTAAAAATGGACACCTAAATTGACATAGAGGGTTTTCTTACTAGTTTTGACTAAGGACTTTAACTCAAAAGAGAGTTCTCTTAGGTTTATACTATGTATTGTAACCCATTTTCTCAAGGAGAAGAGCAATGCAAAATTAGTCTTGAGGAAAAGTGTATTTTTCTCAAATTTGTATTTGGTTTCAATACCTTTTGATCAATAAATATAATCAATTTTACCTTCTCATTGCTATTCATTATGCAAATCTCTCAAGATAGTTGATGTAATCTTGTGGTGATGTTTTTTTTCCGTGATTTTTCTCCTCTCTTTATTTTCTTTACATAGAAAATATTTACTTTTACAAGTCATGACTTGTGTTTAACCAACTAAGGGTAAAGTTGAAGTTGTGAGAAAATTTCCAACTCCTAAACTGTTTCCTATATATTGAACCTGGTCATGAAGTAATTATGCAAGGAAATATGAAATTTTAAGTTGCATAGGTTGCAGTTTAAGTTGTTGATCATAGTGTGTACATTTAAACAAGTACAGGTCAAAAATCATTTGGTGGATCACCCATTAGTATTTATTTTTCATTTTACTTCATTCTCCATCCTTTTTCATACTAAGAAGCAACACAAGTTTAATTAGGCATACCAAGGGAACCGACCCTCTTTGGAGATTCACTCCAAGCTATGGGCAACCCACATGACTTGGAGTGTTTCCACATTTCACTGGATTGCTAAGTCAAGCACTTGGTAGGGGTGCAAATTCAAGTGACAACATCTCTATTTTTTAGGATAAACATGAAAGATTCAAAGAATATCCCTCCAAACATATTATGTTGAGGGTACTTATGTTTGTTTAGAATTTTATTTTATATAAGATTGATAACATGTGGAAAATATATAATTTAAAAATATAAAAATATTTGATTTAGTTAGTTACATACTTTTTATTTGTAAAGGTATTTTAGGCTTTATTTTTTTGGGTTTCAAGGTTTTTTTGTTTGTTTGTTAAGTAATTATAAATTACTACCAAATAATTCACTATTGATAGTACTCAAAATTCTTTCTAGTTGAGGGAGATCTTTAACTATGAAGAAAATAATTAAGGAAACAATTAATGGTTGAGACTTCCACACTTGGAAAGTTAAGATACAACTTATCTTAATTGAAAAATATTTATGAAAACTATTAATGGGAACCCATTGATGGTATAGCCAATTGATGAAGAAATATAATGGATTCTAAGAGATTGGAATGCAATGATAACTACCAATTTAGGATGATCTAATACATACCTTTCTATGTAGGCCTTACCAAATCCTTTAAAGAAGTATGGGATGGTCTTAATCCCTTGTTTGTATCTCAAACCATCATTATGAAAATAACTCTAAAACAACTACTATTTGATCTAAAGATGGAAGACAATGAAAATATGGAACAACACATAAGTAAGTTCTTTTCTTTGATAAAAAATAGTGGGAATCAATTTCAAAGTAGATGACAACGATGATGCCAATCAAATTAGAAAATCTAATATATTCATTGGTTGATGAAGATAATCAATCCAAGAAAGGTGACTAAGAAGATTTCATACTACTTGCAAAGAATAAGCTCAATAGATCTTCCAAAAAAGTCAAAATTCTTAAAGTACAAGACCATAAAAGAATAGGTATATGTTATTACTATAGAGAAATGAATAATTTAATAATGGATTGTATACAAAGATTAAAAGGTCAAATATATGGAAAGATGACTAAATACAAAGCAATGGAAAAATTTAAAGTGATAGGGAAGAGTATCATTATACTAAAGATCCTTCTGACAAGGAAGGTGATGATGAAATTCTTTATTGAAAAGGTGATTTGGTGAGGCTTAGTCCCACTTGAGACATATTGAAAAGGTAATAATTCCACTTGAGTAGTCTTGAGGTGAGATCCAATTCACACTTGAGGATGAAATAGTGATTTCCAATAGAAGTAACAATATTTTGTGATTACAATGAGTTTTTTATTTTTTATAGGTATGTCTATGTTATGAGATCAATGGTAGAGTGTATCCTCATTAGTAAAAAATCACTTTTTGTTGTGGAGGCATAGTGAGATCATTTCCTCTACTTATTGTATCCATATCAAATTGAAGGTATATCTCAATTCACATCCTAATTTTTTTTCTCTGAATATTAGAATTATAAGTAATAATAGAGTTGAATGTAGGTAATATTCACAAGTTTGATATTTAAAAAGGAGGTTAGAATTTGAATATAGAACTTTAAGTTATAGCTTATTTTACATAATCAAGTTTGTTAAGTGATCTTCATACCAACATATATTGTTAGATTTTGTTGTACACCTACCTCTCATAACATAGATTGTGTGTAAAAATATTTCTAACATTCACATATATTTATTAATTTAAAAGTAGAAATGGTTGGAAAAGTATTTTAAAGTCATGTCAACTCTTTACAAGAATGGTATTCCTACAAATAATTATTAAGTATCATACTATCTTTTATATTCCATTCTTAAATTATTTTAAATAAAGTTAATCATTAAGATGTTCACATATCATGAAAACCAAAAACTCTTAATAAAGTACATCTCAATATCAAAATTGTTATTAATTTTACATAATCTTTTCCCCTCAACTAATTTAATATAATCCATTTGTTTGTTATTAAAATGAACTATCCCTCAATTAGCCAATGAATATTTTCCAAAATAAATAAATATATTTTAAAAAATATAGATGAGTTATTCCAAATAAAATAATTTGTCAATTTTTTTAAAACATTAACATCACTTATTGAATTAATATAAATCGACAACTTTATTGAATTAATATAAATTGACAATTTTATTCTTACAATAAAAATGTCATTATTATAAGCTTAATATATATCAAGTTGGAATCCATAATAATATAATTACATTGAAGGCGTCCCCACATTGAGCTTTTCCAATCCCTTTTGACGCTGAAGGTGCTGATTGCAATATAATATGATGTAATGAATCTCAACTGTTCATCATTTTTTGGCTTTGAGATGTGCCCATCTCTGTTTTCTCCTCAACGGTTTCGATTTCTTGCAATGTGATGCATGGAGTTCATCCTGACCATTTGCAAAAATTAATATGTCACCATATAGAAATGAAGTAATAGTGTGTGTATATCTTATCCTTCAGTGATGATCTACCCTTTTCCAAACTTGAATGCTAATTAACTACTCAACTACTCCTTTCCACTTGCAATAAGATATTTATCTTCAATATACTTTTGACTGGGTTATCTATAGAACTCAATGACTTTCAAAAAAGAGGATCAACATATAAATTATCATTTTGGTGTGGTGCTATTTCTCAACCAGTTGCTTTGAAGCGATATTTTCCTTGCCTTTGGTTCATAGATTTTTGCAACAGTTGTGTTCGTCTTATTTACAGGTATGTAATACCATAGCAACAAAAATCATTTGGGGAAAAAATTAACAAACCAAAAGTTTAGGATTTTTTAAAAAATTGGGAAAGAAAAAATTGAATTTGGAAAAAAATACAAAAAATAGTAGACAAAGAGACAATTGCTACTCTTTTTTGAAATTTAAGGCCATTTCCATAGCATAGAGATATAAAGAGCAACTAAAATAGAGATTTTAACCCATGAATTGTAGAAAGCTTGCATGTTGCTTATGAAGTTTATGTTTTTTGAACTTAAAGGCATCTACTTCTTGCTTAGGTTGTGAACTAAGGATCGTTTGGAGCACCTCATACAATAGAGTAGTGTATACGTGAGATATGGAATCAGTTGTAATGTAAAATATTTGTAGAAATGACAACTGAAAAAATGGAAAAGGCTAATGTATGAAGGAGTCATAAATGATACAAGTGACCAAAAGCTTTGAGAAAGCAATGACATGAATGCAATGAAGTGGAGGATGAAAAAATAAAGGAAAAGTTGCATGGACATAGATACAGATACATATGTGGATACGGATATGGTATCATATATGGATACGACCATTTCTTAAGACCCCCAATATGGATACAACTGGATACAACATTCATAAAAAACATATACATGCATATTTTCTAAGTTATTAGAGGATATTTTCATTACTTTAAAAGAAAATAAGTAAATATAAATTAAATAATATTAAAATTTTATTATTAATAATTTAGTAAAGAAAAAACAATTAAATATATATTAATAAATTTTATTTATATTTAAAGAATATATATATATATATTTAAATGTCTAATGTTTAAACAACATAATATAAATATTAAATATAAATATTAAATATAAAATTAATAATTAATAATTAATTTTTTAAATGTATAAAAATTAAAACGTCAAAAAATTAGTAGAGTTGCATTAGAATAAGACCTAGAAAAATGGGTCATTGAAATAGAAAAACATTTCATTTATCTTTCTCATTTGGTGTAGGTTTTGTTTATACAAAACAAAAAAATTGCACAATTGAAGTATTTTTAAGATTATGTTTAGGAAGATTCATGTCAGATTTTTTGATTAAATCAAATCACATAGTATCTGATAGTTGGAAAATTAAGTTTTTTTGGGCACACATGGGTACGATATCCAACGTGTATTTGTGGGGTATTGTACCCATATCCATATCAAATATGGGGATACATGTGCTCGAGGAGGTGCAAGGGTGTATCTGCCTACTCTAAATAAAGGATTGGCTAAGGGTTAACATCTTAGGAAGATACTCTTTAAAGTTGTGCAAGCTTGACATCAAAGAAAATGCATTACCAGTCCAAGAGAATGGTGAAAATCTTAGGCATATACTCTTTAAAGTTATGCAAGCTTGAAATAAGAGACAGTGCATTACTAGTCCAAGAGAATGGTTAAAATATTAGGCAAATACTCTTTAAAGTTTTGTAAGCTTGCAATTAGAGAATGGAGTCTGAATTCAGGGTAATGCACTGTCTCTGATTTCAAGCTTGCAAAATGATGTCTTTGAATTACAAACATAATTTGCATGCTTGGCATAAAAATGGGTGCAAGATTGAAATCTTTGAAGAGCTATTTTATAAGTTTTGAACATGAAGTGAAATTATTTTTAATATTCTTTATGTAAAGTAAAGTGCCTATAGGCTATGCAGGTTATAGATTTAGTACTATATAGTTACATACTTTCATTTCAATTTTATATTCATCATCAATGAGGAACCTCATTGTTTTTCATTTTGGAATAGTACAACCTTGGACATTTTGCAAGAGTTAGCTAAAAAACTAGACCAAAAAATGACAACCCTGCAACCTGATAGGGGGAAGACTATAACTAATTTGACTTGACATTTATATGATTATTAACCTATGACAAAAAGAGAGACAAAGTAGTATGATCATTAATTTTTATATAGGGTCCACAAATGTTTTTTTCTTGGGGACCTTGGACAAACTTGGGCCATATGAGGACTTCAAAATCTTTGGGAAAAATTCAATCAATGTTTTATTTGAGGGAAATAGAGTTAAACCTACCACCTAACATCTAGACATACAATGAACTTAAAATGATACAATAAAGTTATTTACAATTTGGACCGATTTGGTGTAGACTACTCATTCTTTTTGCAGGTTTCATATGTAAAATTTTGACTAAATTGGTCATCAAGTTAGCTTCTGAAGTTTTCTTGGCATGGAGGTGGTAAATTCTATAACCATTTATAAGGTCACCTTAGAAAGGCACAACTAGTGAAAATGGTTGGAATTAATTATTTTGATTGATGAAAAATCCCTTGGTTTAGTTTACTGTGGTTTACTTTATTTTAGGGCATATTGACAAGACTACAAGCTTAGAGTTCAAAGAAAAAAGGAACTTGTTCATGCGTGTATGCAGGGTAGACTGTAGATTTGATGGAGGTCACCCTTAACTTATCATGACCTTGATTTATAGTAGACAACACACCAAATTTAGAGTTTTTAACATGAGAGTTGTTAGTGCGATTTATGGAAAAAAATTTCACGATTTTAATCTGAAAAAAATACAATTTTCAACATTTTTTTTCTAGTCAATGGTTTGTAAAAATTCTCAAAAAAATTGCAAAAATTGTGATTTTTTTAGGATTTTTCCTTTATGTGTAATACTCTTTCTTTCTTTCGCTATAAATTTCACAATTTCTAAGAGAAAGAAATACATGTGTTGTGTTTACCTATACTTTCAGTAATAAGATGACTTGTTTTCCTATCAATTACAGTGTGAATATCTTGATTGGTAAATTTCCCTTTGAGATTGTGAATGGTAGACTTCGTACACTATTAGACATCACTGAGATTGTGAATGGTAGACCTCCCAAACTCTTAGACATCACTTGAGATTGTGAGTGGTATACTTCCCAAACAATTAGACATCTTTAATCTTCAGCATCTGTATGTGTGGACCAATTCCTCTAAAACTTTGTATTGCTTTCTTCTTATGCTCCACACTAGGTAATACCACAATGGGCTTCAACAAAATACCCTCAAAGATAACATTGTTTTGAGAAAAATAGAAGAAAACCCTAGCCAAAACCTTTTCTTCCACTTGAAGAGTTCTTTCAATAGAATGGTCTCTATCCAGAAGACTCTGTGACTCAACAAGGGGCACTAAACCATTATCCTAACAATGGAAAACCATTTCAAACCACAGAGATATATTACAAGATGCAAATACAAAAAAGATCAAACTCCAAGGATATTGTGATTTAAATATTGAATTAAGATTTTGAGTGGCTTGATATATTTCTTGTTCACAAAGTAATAAAAACACAACATAGTTCTAGAATTTTTTTCAACAAACCCAACTACAAGGGTTTTAATTGACAGGTGAATTTAATTACCTTTTACAAATAAAACCTAAAAAATAGCAGCATAAAGTGCAAAACCATAGGCAACAAAGCTGCTATAGGCAAGAGATGAGCAGAGGATTTTGTAGAGATTGATATTCTACTACAAATAAAGGGAATACATTCAATGAGATCAACATGGCATATCCTGCAACTGATTATTGTGTCCTGCCATCTTCACCTTCACAAAAAATTTCCCACACAACTCTTGTCTCTTTATGATCTTCAATATAGCATTGTTTAGGTCTCTTATTAAGGATTGTCATCTTCGCACCTAAAACAATACCAAAATCATAATTTACCAAAAACTAGCATTCCTGGGCATCTCACACATCCAAAACAAACTCAAATCCAATATTTAATTTGTGTGCCCTAAAAAAATTCAACATCAAATATCTACACACCTACATAGGATGAATATTAAATTCAAAATTGGAAACCCTAAAAAATGGACAAAAGATGCACACAACACTTTTTAGTTTTTTTAACTGAAGGGTTTAGAATTTATGTCACGCATTTTCATTCATTTTTCATATTTTTTGGGTGAAAATTTGATGGGGTTTTTTCCTTTTGCAGGATTCTATTGAGCTGCATATGCCCATGTTACATTTGCATAACTCTTCTGGTGGAATTTTCCTTGGATTTGATCAAATATCCTCTCCATGTAATGGAGTGGTTCATGTCACAGATACCTTGTCAAGAGAACAAGAAATTTTCCTAGATCATTGAAAGTTTCTTTTGTAAAAGAATTGTATGATGAGCTAGGATTTGGAGGTTATTCATCAACATATTTGCAACAAAAATTTGTATAAACTTGAAGGCTATTTAAAGTATATTGGTGCCAATAACATTGAGGTTTCATTTTGTAATTATCTGCATTCCTTTTAATAGAACAATCCTTTTCCATGTTTGGGATCTTTGATCTCGAATGTCTTATGAATACATTTGTGTTATATGTATCTTTCTTTTGAATACAAAATATTGGTAATTGGTATGCATTGTCTAACTTGTAAATCAATAGATGAGACCCACTCTGACATTTCTTTCTATTTTCATCATCTATCTATTGAAAATAGGCCACGTGTTTTGAATTAATGATATTTAGCTTTTACTCTTGAAAGCTATTGGCTTATGGGCTTATTATTTTTGTTTTGTGAGTTTATATGATCAATTTTGGTATACACTCTTTGATTTTAGTATTGAAACTTGTGTCCCTATATTGATTCTCTGTGTTTTATATTTGAAATGTTGTTGTCATGCTGAGACAAGCAGTTGGATTACACATTACATGTGCACTCATTTTTATTATCCTGCAGTATTTTGTTATTGTCCTACCTGGCTTGTCTTATTTTTTAGCTTATGCATTTTTTCAACTTTTGGAGATATCACATTTCCTTTCCTAACTGGTGGTTCCTTGAGATGGTAGTATGGTGGTTTTGGATTGGTGCTACTGAAATCTTCGGTATTTCTTCTTCAATAATTTTTTGAGCCATAACTCATATGTTGATATCCCTTGTTAGTTGTCATTTTGTTTTTGTCTTTCACTAGTGTAACTTTTCCCACAAGTTTTTTTGTTTGATTATCTGTTGATTTGTTGACATATCATGGGTTAAAGCCAAATTTCTTAACATGGGAGACTGGAAAGTTTTTTAATCTTGAGTCTTCCAACCTAAATTGATGTATTTTTGCAATAATGAAAATGACATGCTCTTTGGAACTTAGCTTAAACAGGGGACTTATGTGCCAACAGGTTGACTATTTCTCCTTAATTAATTTTGAGGCTTTATTTTAGATGTTAGTCATATGGAATGAAGATCTGCTAATTTATTGGTTTGTTAGCCATGGGCTAGAGCCTTACTTTATGACATAGAAGCCTGAAAAGCTGCTTAATCTAGAGGTAATCAAACTAATTATTATTTTTCCTTTGGAACAAGGAAATTGACATTCTTCAGTGTGTTTGTCTTGCAAAGGGGGCTTATGTGCTAGCATTTAAAATAAAAATTTCTAGAAGAATGCATTTCATGATTGTGTTAGAAGAGTCATTGTTACTTGAAGAATGCATTTGATGATTGTGTCACAAAAGAGTCATTGCTTTTTCATTCTAAAAAAAAGTGAACAATTTCTTCAAATGGATCATTTAATATTGAATTTTAGTCCATTGTGTAGAATTTCTAATGTATGAGAATTGATTATGGACATTTTAAAGCTTAGACTACCTTTAACATCAACAAATGTGTATTATAGTCTAATTGGTTAATCTTTGGATCATATTGATTTTTCCTTATACCAAAGTTATTGTTATGTTTCTTTAGTTTGAATCTTGATGCTACACTAGATCAGATTGTATGATATTATTTTGTTTGTTGGGTCAATCATCAAACACCAAATTTTCAAGGTACTAAACTTCAAGCTAGGCCATCAATTATATTTTGAGAAATGGAAGTGAAAAGAAAACCAAAGTTAATTGTCTTTTATCTTGACAAGGGAACCATTGGAGTGCTTTCTATACTTGTAGTGTAGATGTTCTTTTCCAATTGTAATAATGACTAATTAGATCATAAAATTTAATGTCTTGGAGAAGATTCTTATGATATTAATGAATAGCAAAATCCTTAGGTGATTTTGAATCTGCAGTTCTATAATAATGAATGAAAAAATCCTTAGGTGATTAGGAATTTGTTGTGCTTTCTCCTAGAGCGCTTAAATTATCTCCCTATTGTAGTTCTTTTGTTAAAGAAAAAAATATTATTCATTCTTATACCCAATATTGTACAAAGCAACTTAGATTTTATCCTCCAATGGTATTCTTTATGTCATGTTGGATTTGGACCTGAATATTACTTTGTTTGAAGAATGTAACTAATCTTTGTTTGAATGTGATTTCTTTACTGCAAAGGTTCTTCGCAACGACTTAACTTGTTTTCCAATAAGATTTTGTGGAAAGATACAATAGTTATGTGGGTGGGATGGTCCTATAGCTAGAATACTACAACTTTTTTAAAAAGTTAGTGATGTTTTGCTTGGGGAAGATTGACTTTAAAAGGAATATTTATGGTTTGGAGAAACCTCTAAACTTTAATTGAGATTGTTTCTTGAAATTTTTGAGGCACTGGGTGACTATCCTTAAACCTTGAGATGATTACAAAAGGGAAGGGAACACATCTCAAAGGAAGGAAAAAGTGTAGGAGGCTCCCCCTATTATAGGGGTGTCCAAATTCTTATGTTGTGGATGAACTCACAAAGCGTTTATCTTCTTGTCATGTGTTTATTTAATTGGAGTTCATTTAATTTTATTTTTACGTCAATGGTGTTCCCTCTATAAATGAGGCAGCCTGTAAAAGCATATCGACGACTATCTTGTGTCTGTATCAATGCAAGATGATTAAACGAATCTCAATCATTCATCATTTTTCACCATTTTTCTTTTTTGTCATTTTCTTGCTGCTTTCCTTGCTACTATTGGTTTTTGTTCCTCCAAACTCTTCCTCGCTAATATTGACCTTTCACTTCTCTAATTTGGTGAGCTACAACTTGAAAATAAGGTTTCAATGAGGGTTTTAGATTGTATGTTTATTAAAATAAAAATTATGGCTAAGATCCTAATAATGAGCACATTTAGGTTTTAACATTACGACATCTATAGTTAATCTCCACTTTACATGAATAGATATTTGAGATCTTCCAACACATGATAACTAATTCATGAGGGGAGAAAAATGTTAGTCTATTTTCAAATAGTTGTTAAAAGGTGAAGAAATATATTTTTTTTTTCAATGCTATGCACATTGAGTAGTACATGTTAAATGTTAACACCTAAATCATACATACTTCAACTAATTTATTATATGTTGGTGTTGAAACATAGGAGGCATGTGATAATCTTTATCGTTGGCATCATTGACAACACAACTTAATTTATGTGTAATGTTGAGGTAAGTCACCTGCCATGGTTTTAATGAGGTTTTTAATATACGCAGCTATATCAATTTCTGTTGTTTTTTATTTCATTCTAAAAAAATTGTGTTGTTACTTGTTAAATGGAGACATTGGTTCTATTATTTTATCTATTGATCTTTGATCATGGTATTTTCAATTCCTCAACTTAATAGATTTATTTTTCATATGCTATGTATTTATTGTCGATTTAAAGGTCATTTTCTACACAAGACTTGCATACTCTATAAGTGGCAGTGGTGTTGCTTGTGGTTTTGACAAATCACCATATGATTGAAGCTCTTGATGAAGAGAAACATGATTAAAAATATGTATTTATTTCATGTGTAGATATATAGTCATAAACCATTTTGATGTATCTTCAACATTTTTGAATTGACAATTGACATTGTATTATGAATTATTATCTGTGTTCTCAATTCTGTATTTAATTTTGTACATTTCATTTCGAACCTAGGAAAACAAAACCTTAACCACTGAAATAGCTCAAGAATGAAAATCCCAAGAATATTTTGGTTGAAGATTATTCTGTGTGAAGCTTGTCTAATGTCATGTAATTGTTACTTGATTTTTGCTTCTAGCTAAATCAGGTAGAGCTGAGATTGTGTTTGCAAATAAAAGATAAAAGGTATACATTCAATTCTGCTAAGTTATGTCCATATGCACAAAAGTATTATCATGTAGATTGCATTTCATTATGCAATTATATATGAGAGAGATTGAACAAATTTTGCACAAATGTTGTCTTTTATTGATGATTACAAATGTATGGTGTCCCACACAAGCCATGGTAATAACTATTTCAATACAACATAAGATATAAACTATACATTTGAAGATATAAAAGGAAAAGAGCCTATGGAAAGAGTAGGGATACGTCATTGCCTAAAAGATGAACCCCAGGTTGCAAAGTTGTATCCTTGTCCAACCCCTCCTGCTTGATTGCTCTAAAGGTTGTTTTCCTGCTGCTCCAAGAATGCTTGCATAAGATGAGAGTGGTTGTGTTAGAGCTCGGGACCCATAATCTCTACATATGCCACATAAAAAAATGTATAGTCTATTCTCATAAATAATTGAGGTAGTTTTCAATATCACATATATCAAGAGAAGCAAAGGATTGTCACAAACATCCATTATATGTTGTGCTTCATTGTTTTATCTAACATGTTTGTTCACCATCTAGGTATAGGTGAAATTTGCATTGTTGTGTTATTTTAATTTGATATCATAGCATGTGGAGTGAAATGGGCTTCCACAAGGGTTGAGCCCAACATGCTGCCCTCTTGTGTTTTAAGAGGGGTAAGAATGCAAATTCATCTCATTTGTCATTAGTTGAACAAGTACACATCATTCATAAATGACATATATTTTCTCAATTGATTCATAATGAGGAGGCAGTGATCTTATGCATAGAAACAGTCACAAAGACTCTTCAAGGGGCAGTCATAATATGATTTGACAGTGCCAATCAATGAAATTGTCATTATTTCCCTCAAGGACAACAAAATGTATATACAAATGATTTCTTTCTCATGAATTCTTTTAACACAGATCAAGTCATGAAGGAAACATTTGGAGACTTTTAAGTTTTCTAGGTTGAGAAGGTAGTGCAGATGAAAAGAGCGTTTAAAAGCAACAAAGACCTTTCTTACAATGGAAGTCTAAATTAAATGTGAGCTACAATGTGTGACATGGTAACAATTGCTAGAGTTATCAATGTTATTCTAATTATTCCTCAGTTGGGTAGGGGTTGGTTTTGGGAAAATCCCAATGAATTTATAGACATATTTTATGTTAATCACTTTATCTCATTGCTGAGAGATGAGCTTCACATACTCAAGGAGTTTCCTTCAAAGCTTAAGCCAAAGATAGATACACCTATTTCTATGGTCAATAATGATGGAAAATGCATTATCTTTTTGCAAATAAAGGCATACCATGCATAGGTTGAGCATGTTTCCACCTTGGAAAGATTTAGAAACTCCATGAATGTCCTAGTTAAAACCCTTGATGGTGGCTCAATGGTTTCCAGAAAGCTGCTAAATGAAAAATGAGTTGTGAAATGTGTTTGGCCACGGGTTTTCTTTAGGGTTTCTTTTTTCCCTAAAGTTTGGCCAATAGTCTAAGATAGTTTTGCTTTTCTTTTTAACTTTTGCAACATAATTTATTTCCCCTTTGCATTATGCTACATGTCTAAGGTGTCCCTTTAAGACTTACATTTTTTGTATTAACTCACCAAGGCATGGTCAAGTTAGCCTTTATATTTGCACCAAAGGTATAATGTAAAGAATTGTTGAAATGGTAACTTATAAACCATTTTAATTAATATTATTTATTTGTGTAAAATAAAGATAGGAAGCGTTGTTTTTTTCAAGACTAAGCCAAAGGGATATGGTTGGAGGTTTTATGACTGAGTGCCAAGCATATAGGGAACTTGGAGGAAGTTATACAAGTTCCAAGAATGTAGGAGTGCTTTTGACCTAGTTTTTGGAGGGAATGAGAGCATCTAGGGGCAGTTTCTCATGCTTTTATGATGGGAAAGGTCAAGGTTTGACCTTTTCTTCACTTTGGAGTCATTTTGGAGGGATTTTGGGGGCTATTTTTTAGGCTTCTTGGTTGTACACTACCAAGGAGTTTCTAGTTCCTATCTTTGTGAAACCTCTTGTAAAAGAATAAAATAACTTCAAAGTTCATTTTTGGAATTAGTTCTTTCTTCTTTTCAGGATGTATTGTAGGTTATTTTGGAGCTCTTTCGGGAAAAAGACAACATTGTAACTCAATATTAGGCATGTGCAGAGTTTGTAACACCTTTTTATCAATGAAATTCAACATATTTTGCCTTCTTAGAAGCTATCTCATAGTGTGCAGTGTGTGATTGATGAATGTTCTTGTGAGTTTTGATAATTCCTTTAATGTTTGTCTCACTTTAGCACCCTTAGGTAGAAGAAACATATATTTTTGCAGGTTGTAAGCTGTGTAGTGGTTCAAATAGATACTTTAGTTTTGAAATAAATCTTTTCCTTCAAAAGTGTTAAGAGAATCAAGCCTCCTTGAAAAAAACTTATTCATGGATATATTAAAATATCTGAGTTGTGTTAAGTTAAGTTGAGCTATTGAGAAAATTGTGTGTTAAGACAATAGTATAGGCTTGAATCAAATTTGGTGTATCACCTTAGGAGTTTGGTTCATTTTCATGCAATCTTTCTTACCCTTTTCCGAACAAGAAGTAGTTTAGGTGAGTACCATAAGAGATAACTTTCTCTGGAGGTTCTTTTATGCTTTATGTGACCCAAAACCTAGAAAAGTTCCAATGTTTCACCAATAGGTTGAGTTCACTCAACAGGGTGCACTATTAGGAGACAACAGTTTTTGGAAAACTCAATGGGACTATTTGAATCAAACAGTCCAAAGAACACATCTTATTGATGGTTTTGATATGCAACCAATAATTTTTCAGACCTTTAAGAGGTTGAAATCTGCATATATGATGACTCCAAGTTTGAAACTATTGGCTTAAGCAGACTAATTGCTGGTACATTTAATTTATAAAGAAGAGAAATATGATTTTCTTTCATTTTAAAGAATTTTTCCAAGTTTTTCAATGATTTAACATGTCAAGGTTTCATGGAAAATTTTCCTTTTCACCTCCATTCCATGAAAATTCTATTCATATACCATCCTATCAGCCATATCACAATGAACATACTGCTTGTTTTTACCCAAATGCCTTTGCTACATAAAGAAACCAACATGTTCAATAGTCTTACCACTCTCCCACCCTTGCTTAGCCTTCTTGGAAACCTATCCATGCCTATAATGATTTGTAGGAAGATCATTTTTCTCATAACCAATGACTGTTCTCTAAATCAACCTCAAGATGCTAACAACATGAGTATCAGGGAGATAGCATTAGAATTACAAAGGAAATTAGAGGTTGTCACAAAAGAGAAGTATAATATGTAGTAGGAAGAGATTTCTCATCAAGCTCATATTCATCAGAAGGAGGTGGAGGCACAATTGAAGAAGAGGTTCTTGCTAGATAGGTTGCAACCAAAGAAGAGCAAATAAAAAACATCCCTGCATAGGTACAAAGGTATGAAACCCAGTGAGCCCCTTGCACTCCTAGTTTTATTTCAAATCTTCCTATAATAATGAATCATAGTTTGAATGAAGAGGTTTCCAAGTCTATAATTCCTAGTTTCATACAAGGTAAACCTCTAGACTCTTTTGAAAAAGCTTCTATTTCGAAAGTTCCAAGTTTTCGAGCTCATTCTCCATTACTAGATTCTAGATAGGTACAAATTCAGCTCCCTATCTCCCATTTTCAACCCTTTCAAATCCCCTTACTAGTTGAATCTAGCATGGACAACTATGATGAAATTGCTAAGTTGGAGGTGGATGTGTTAAAAAATCCAAGCTTCAAGCAAGTCACTTCTTCTTTTCCTCAAGAGTTACCAAAGCCTCTTATTCTAGCCAATCCTCTATCAACACTCCCTAAATCTTTTAAGGAGTTGTCCGATCATTCGAAACAGGAGGAGGTTGAGCTAGTAGTGAAACATGAGTTTTTGTTTTCAATTCAAGACTTAAAATTGATAAGGGTCTTCCTTAAGTGGAAGGCACTTGTGAGGTTAGTTATGAGGAAGCAAAATAAATATCTATTGTTTATGAGCTTATGAATGATGTGAATAATAAAAAATCAAAACTTTTGCAAGTAGAAGTTGAGGGTGATCAGTTGGAGTAGCAAGGTGCAAGGAAAATGGATGGGGATAAAAAGGAAGAGTTTATCTTCTCATTTGATGGGCTTCCTTGGTTTTTTGACAAGGATGAAGATTCAAAGCAACAAGAAGATGTGTTTATGATAACACAAGATTAGGGACAACTACAAGATGTTAAACAATGTAATGAGTTGCTGGTTCATGAAAGACAATATGAGAATGAAGCTTTGGCTCATGAGGTAGTTTCATTTTGGGATGATCTAAGGTCTATTTTGACTCATGAGGAAGCCTCTTTTTTCCCAACTTTGGATATTGAACCAACACCATTTGAAGTAGAAGATAAAAAATGAGATGAGGAACAACAACATGATTTGGAACAACAAGAAACCAACATGGAGAGTTATGAATTCACTCTTTCTAGAGGATGCCCAATTAGGCATCTAGCCAAAATGGAGGCCAACAAGAGGATTCCTATCATGCTTGCAACCAAGAATGAAGGTGCAGTTGAAGAAGAACATATTCAAGTCACTTTTCCACCTTAGGACATTAGTGTTTATATTCCATATGAAGAGGTTAGTGAGCTTGTATATGTTTTTCAAGATATAGTGCAGTTGTTTCTTGGCCTTTTGTCCATTGTTCATTTTCATGTAGCTTTCCAAAATCAAGTAAAGCATTGTATATTATCTAGAAAAGGTAGATACTTCACCCAACTAGTGAATGGTTTTGTTTGAGTTAGTGTCTTTCTTGGTTAGTGTAGAGTAGGGTTAGTTTTCATTTCCTCTAAGTGTTGTTTGCACAGTTAGTTCGCTTTGAGTCTTTTTGTAGGATGAATAATATTTGAAGGTGTTATACTCTGTTTGATGAGTTACAACAATATGCAATACTATTTGTTAAGTCTTTTCAAGTTTCTATTGACTCCATTCCCAATGGATAACTTCAAGCCACTGGTTAGGATGTTTAGCAGGAAAACATTTAGCAGATGTTTCCAAAAATGTTACCTGATTTTTGTTTCTAGCTCAATCAGGTAGAGCTGAGATTGTGTTTACAAATAAAAGATAAAAGGTATACATTTAATTTTGCTAAGTTATATTCATATGCATAAAAGTATTATCAAGTAGATTGCATTTCATTATGCAATTATATGTGAGAGAGATTGAACAAATTTTGCACAAATGTATGGTGTCCCACATAAGTGGTGGGAATAACTATTTCAATATAACATAAGATATAAACTATAAATTTAAAGATATAAAAGGAAAAGAGCATATGGAAAGAGTAGGGATCTATCATTGCTTGAATGTCGAACCCCAGGTTACAAAGCTGCATCCTTGTCCAACCCCTCTTGCTTGATTGCTCCAAAGGTTGTTTTCCTACTGCTCCAAGAATGCTTGCATAAGATGAGAGTGGTTGTGTTAGAGCTTGGGACCTATAATCTCTACATATGCCACATCAAAAAATATATAGTCTATTCTCATAAAGCATTGAGGTAGTTTTCAATATCACATATATCAAGAGAAGTGGAGGATTATCATCAACATCCATTATATGTTGTGCTTCATTGTTTTATCTAACATGTTTGTTCACTGTGCAAGTATAGGTGAAATTTGCATTGTTGTGTTATTTTCATTTGATATCATAGCATGTGGATTGAAATGGGCTTCGACAAGGGTTGAGCCCAACATGCTGCCCTCTTGTGTTTTAAGATGGGTAAGAATGTAAATTCATCTCATTTTTCATCAATTGAACAAGTACACATTACTCATGGTAGTGAGCTAGTAGGAAACTATCATAAATGACATATATCTACTCAATTGATTCACCATGAAGAGGCAATGATCTTATGAATAGAAATAGTCACAAGGACTCTTCAGGGGGTAGTCATAATATGATCTGACAGTGCCAATAAATGAAATGGTCATTATTGCCCTCAAGGACAACAAAATGTATATACAAATGATTTCTTTCTCATGAATGATTTTAACACAGATCAAGTCATGAAGGTAGCATTTGGATACTTTTAAGTTTTCCAAGTTGAGAAGGAAGTGAAAATAACAAGAGTGTATAAAAGCAACAAATACCTTTCTTACAATGGAAGTCTAAATTAAATGTGAGCTACAATATGTGACTTGGTAACAATTGCTAGAGTTATCAATGTTATTCTAATTGTTCCTCAGCTAGGTAGGGGTTGGTTTTGGGAAAATCCAATGAGTTCATAGACATATTTGATGTTAATCACTTTATCTCATTACTGAGAGATGAGCTTCACCTACTCAAGGAGTTTCCTTCAAAGCTTAAGCCAAAGATAGATACACCTATTTCTATTGTCAATAATGATGGAAAATATGTTCTTTTTGCAAATAAAGGAATACCATCATGTGTAGACACCTAAAAATGGTTTGGAGAATCTAATTAATTAAATATAATTTTTTTAATTAATTAATCCTAAATTCATCTAGTTATTAAATAATTAGAAATATTTATTTATATTAAGTTCACTATTAATTCTTCTATTTTATCACATTATTTCCTCTTAATTAAATAAACAAAATTAAATTATTATCATTATCATTTCTTCTATACTTCATCCATCAATTCTATCCTAAATTAAAAATACAACTTCAATAGTTGGTATTATTTAATTATCTCATCACATTTTTTCTTAATTAAATAAAGATATCCTAAAATCTTTAATTTAATTATCATTTTCCTTCTATTTTAATTTAATAAATAACTTCTATAGTTTGTTTTATTAAATTATTTATCTCTTTTTGATAATCTAAATAAACCAAAATATTTAAATAAAAGCATAAATCAAATCCCTCTATTCACTCACCAATAAAATTAGATTTTTCAAATCTAATTAATGCAACTAGCATTCATGGGAAAGGCATCGGGGACAAACCTATAGGCAATCCTCTCAATCTTCTTCCTCAATTATTTCCTCTCATCTTTCCTGGTGTTTTCACGGGGAGGAACAATCCCCCATGATTAGCTCCACCTTCTCATCTCTTACCATTCAAAATCTCCAGATTTAATCTTAGCCTCTGTTGTGTTACCCCTGTGCAAAACTATTGTCAAAAATATATATATACAACCTTCTGAAGCATGAAATGATATGATAAATCCCAATTTATACAAACTTACTTTGCAGAAATACAACCAAGCAACCAAGAAATCATTAGCATTAGCATTTTAGTATCATCATACCATCATGGCATCAGTAGATTTCATATCATGACAACATCATTAGTTTTTATTGTAGCTTCATTTTATCAAATAAAGGAATACCATCATATGTAGACACCTAAAAATGGTTTGGAGAATCTAATTAATTAAATATAATTTATTTGATTAATTAATCCTAAATTCATCTAGTTATTAAATAAATAGAAATATTTATTTATATTAAGTTCACTATTAATTCTTCTATTTTATCACATTATTTCCTCTTAATTAAATAAACAAAATTAAATTATTATCATTATTATTTCTTCTATACTTTATCCATCAATTCTATCCTAAATTAAAAATACAACTTCAATATTTGGTATTATTTAATTATCTCATCACATTTTTTCTTAATTAATTAAAGATATCCTAAAATCTTTAATTTAATTATCATTTTCCTTCTATTTTAATTTAATAAACAACTTCTATAGTTTGTTTTATTAAATTATTCATCTCTCTTTTTGCTAATCTAAATAAACCAAAATATTTAAATAAAAACATAAATCAAATCCTTCTATTCACTCACCAATAAAATTAGATTTTTCAAATCTAATTAATGCAACTGGCATTCATGGGAAAAGCCTCGGGGACAAACCTACAGGCAATCCTCTCAATCTTCTTCCTCAATTATTTCCTCTCATCTTTCCTGGTGTTTTCATGGGGAGGAACAATCCCCCATGATTAGCTCCACCTTCTCATCTCTTACCATTCAAAATCTCCAGATTTAATCTCAGCCTCTGTTGTGTTACCCCTGTGTAAAACTATTGTCAAAAATCTATATATACAACCTTCTGAAGCATGAAATGATATGAGAAATCCCAATTTATACAAACTTACTTTGTAGAAATACAACCAAGCAACCAAGCAATCATTAGCATTAGCATTTTAGTATCGTCATACCATCATGGCATAAGTAGATTTCATATCATGACAACATCATTAGTTTTTATTGTAGCTTCCTTTTATCAGTTTTCATTAGGATAGTTTACAATAGCATCATATCATCTAGAAATCATTAGCAATCATCACATCATTGCATCCATTATCCATTTCGTTCTCTAGATAGGCATTTTAAACAGTTACGGTGCTTACAAATCTGAGAGCCTCTCTAACTTGATAAATCTTTGGAGATAGGAGACAATGGGACATATTCAGGCTTTTCAGTGTTTCAAATTAGTTTAATTCATGTTTAATATTGATACAATGTTTCATTAAGAGGTGTATTTAATTTTATTTAGTTTACTTTTTCCACACTTACATTTTGGCGCCCACCATGGGGCCATACCCCACGTTTTTAACAAGTTTTTCTAGAAAGTTTTTGTATAGGAATCTAGCGTAATCTATTTTAGTGTGATCAAAAGATTCTATAACACTTCTGAGACAAACTATAGTGCATCAGAACTCTGTTCTAGCACTTCTGAGGAAAAGTATAGTGCTTTGAAGGAATGTTTTAGCGCTTTGATCCTACAATCCAACACAGGTCGACAGTAATATCCAACATCTATTTTAGCATGTTTCTAAAATACTATAGCACTTCGGGCTATTTCTATAGCTCTTAGAGCTATTTATATAACACTTCTAGATATTTCTATAGCGCTTCTATGTAATTCATTTTCTAGATCTGATGCGTCCGTAACCACTAAATTTCATTTCTTCAGTTGGATTAAAAAGAATCAATCTAGGCTAAACACTTTTTTAGTTGGTTTAAAAATGAATCAATCCTAGGATAGTCACATTTTCATTTGGATTAAAAATTTACAAATCTAGGGTAGTCACCAGAATTTTCAACTTAGGATTTAAAAATGAACACCATGTCTCTTTGTGAAGCAACATCTTCACATAGATTAATTTTTTTTCGTTTGGGCTCTAAAATTGAACTAGTGATTTTTGTGTTTGTATGGTTGATAGGCATATGCTCTCCCCTTAACTGGGTGATTCAAAAATCTAGACTCATCCTTTTTATGCATTCTTCAAGTTTTATTACATCCTTTAGAAGGCCTGCCATAGTGGGAAAAAGTACTCACCCTATGAGAATGACCTAAGTGTTCAAACCAAAGCCAAGTTTTTCCACCCCACTATAAAATTTAAAGAAAATCTGGGGAAACCCACTTTTTCCAAAAGTGTGAAAGATAATCATCCCTAAAACCTTTGATCTAAAGGTTGGGAGGTCTCCTAAGGGAGTTTATTATCGTTGCTCTGAACGAAAACCCTTTCTAAGAGCCTAGTGTAGTATCCAACTGAGTCAGTAACCAAACATTGTAATACTCGTAGTGCAAGGGGGGGGGGGAAGAATCTACCCCCAAGAAACTCACCATATAATTTCCAAGGACCATTTCCTTTAGGGATCAAGAAATATAACCTTGAGTACACACCTGGAAAAGAAAAAACACGAGCGCCCTCTAGGGGGTGACATGGCTGTGTGAGTCAACACAATTTTAAGATGTGGGATGTTGAGTATAATGATGACCTTTTGACTATTAAGAGTGAGTTTTTCTAAAGTGCTTTATTGTTATCAAACCAGTGAAAATAGGACCATGCATGGTTCTTTTGAACATACACTATCTATTTAGATTACAAACTCTTAAAAACAACTATCTTCATTTGAGTGCTGTGTATTCCAAAATCATTAAAATTCAGATAAAAGATCATCTTGAAAAATACAAACAAATCAAACAAAATGAAAATTGAGAACATATGATTAGAGATTGGAAAACCGCTAAGTTTTTCAGAAAATCTCTTGCCAAGAGAATTAGAAAACCCAAGACACCACGTAGTTAGAGACATCTATTGTAAAGATGGCATTTCTTATATCAGAATAGGAAGAATTTGCTTCATCATAGAAATTTTCTCCATAGGTTTCATGATTTTGATAGGGGTTACATTGATGATTATTCTATAGAACCTTTGAATTCACAAGCCTATATTTAGAGAAGTGCTCTTTCACAGGAATCTAACCATAGTCAATGTATTCGTCAATACTCCATTCCACAACCCACCATAGAATAATCCACTAGACTTGATTAGTTTTTACAATAGAAAAATCTTTGGAAACCTTAGGTTGACATCCAAAATCAAGGAATTATCACCTTATGACCATTTGATGACCTACATCTCCCATTCAACAATTAGGCCTTATACCACCTATCATACAACCTAGCCTTATACATCTTGAAAACGACCAAACCAACATTATCAATAGCTTGAGGGAATTTATTTTTTAGGAAAAAAAAACACCCCATTATTTTCTTACAACATCCATCGTCCTAAATGAAGAAGAAAAGACAAACATAGCAGTAGGAAGACCCATGTTACTACCTCTTTACTAGGAATACGTAATGAATAACATTATAGTAAGGTATTGAAACCATCATACATCATACCTTATGACCATTTGGTGACTTACAACTCACATTCAACAACTAGGGCTAACCACACCAATATTTCAGCCTGGTAACATGCACATTGAAGGAACTCAAACTGACATTATCAGTAGCTTAAGAAAAAATATTTTTGAAAAGAACGAGACACCCCACCAATTCCTCACAACTTCCATAGTCTTGGAAAAAGAAGAAGAGAAAGAAGACATAGCAGTTGAGAGACCCATACTACCATCCCTTTCTTGGAATTAAACATAAACTATAGTGCTTCTGAAACAAACTATAGCGCACCTGAACTTTGTTTTAGCATTTCCAAAGAAAATTATAGCACTTCTAACCTCTATTTTAAAACTTCTGAACAAACAACGCTTTTGCCACAATAAAGCAAACTGTCAAAATTTTAGTCACACTGTTCTAGCACTTTTGAGCCAAATTATAACGCTTCCTTGAACAAACATAACACTTTTCACATCTGTTCTGATGTTTCTGATTAATGTTATAGTGATATGTCTTTATCAAACACACCAGTGTCAATTATCAACCGATATTTTAGTGCTCCTACACTACTTTACAATGTGTGTATCAAAAATTCTAGCGCTTCTACATTCTGTTATAGTGCATCTGCTCTTTGTATTAGCACTTCCACAAAAAAAAATAGTCTTCCAAAATAACTGTTAGACATTTTGACATCAAAAACAATGGATTTTTACCAGTCAGAAAGATTTTATAGATTCGACAGTGTCCTAAAAACCTAAAACAAAGTAGGTTCTTACAAGTTAAAATTGTTTAAAAAAAAACACCAGATTTGACAAAATACAAAGTGTCCAATTATAAAAAAAAAACCTAGATTATTGAGCCAAGTTTCCTCATCAGGATTTTGACATCCTACCACCATGAAACAAAAACTCAATAATCAAGAATTTTAACTTAGCCTTATCAAATAGAATACATCATTCTATTGGGCCTCTTTAAAAATCAAATTGACACTAACACCACATAGAAGATCCAAGTTTATGGGAAAACAAACAAAACTTATAAGCCAATCTTAACAAAGTTGCAAAGAAAAAAACTCAGAGAGAAAGAAACTAAAAATCTAAACATGAATGAAGAAAAATCTTTTTTTTGGTACCAACAAAATGAGAACAATGAATTAACACAAGAAGATATACAACATGCCCAACAATATCCAAATTTTCATAAATTTATGGAAAAGGTCTTAGAACAAGACATGGAGAAATACCTCTTGATGTTAGCAAAATTAGGTGCCAAACTTCTAAAATATTTTGACATCAATCGATTGAAGGAAACATCTAGAACCAATGAGATGGAACCAAACCACACCTAGGATACAGATCAAGTGGTTGCTTTGACAGTTCAAATGCAAACCCTACAACAACAAATTCAAAACATGCAAATAGGAACCACAAAAACATATTTATTAATGGACATTTGTCCTTACCATTTTCATCCATGTGTGGATATGATACCCTTTCCAAGGCATTGTGAGTTTCCTAAATATGAAAAATATAATGGAAAATCAAACCTGATTGACCATGTACGGGAATTCAAGACAATGAGCCTCAAATTTACACAAGAGGATACATACCTCATGAGATTATTTCCTAGGAGTTTGGGGGCTCATTGTATGGAATGGTCCTCAAAATTACAACTAGGGATTAGATCCTTTGAAGAATTGGTCAACAAATTCATTTCTCAATTCTCCTTCAACATAACACATGACGTAACCATAAAGGATCTCTATAATCTAAAACAAAAAAATGGTGAGACATTCTTATCATTCTTACAACGATGGAGAAAGTTGTTCACTAGATATCCTTGATCTATACCTGAAGAGGAGAAGATTGAATTATTTATAGATGACTTAAATGATCAAATGAGTTATAGACTTGAATTGAAATGTCCCCCAAAATTCAAAAAAGTAATTGAGAATGGGCTCAAAATTGAAAAATCCCTAGTCAAACAAGGATTGATTAAGCACTATAGTGAAACATCCAACAATGCAAATCACTATGGAAACAACGACAAGCCAAAATTTTGGCAGAAAAATAGAAATACTAGAAGCAATGAACCTACAATTGACAATGTAAAGCCAGTATTCAATTTGACAACATCAACTGCCAAAGCAAATGAAAATGAGAACCAAAACAATAGTCAGGCACTATTCAAAACAATAACACCAACAATGGAGAATCACGACCATCATACCAAAGACAATCCAATCGATGGAAATTCACCCCATTAGGAAAAACATTGGAATCAACAATGAGAGAACTCATTGCAAACAAACTTATTACTTTACTAGAAGCTCAAAATTGGGATCCAAAGGTAAAACCATCATGGTGGAATGATGCCAATTATTGTAATTTCCATAAGAATAAAGGACATAAAACAAATGACTGTATGCAACTAAAACACCTAATAGAAGACTTGATCAAAGCCAAGAAGGTGTTTGTTGAAGGGCGTCAGACAAAAAATGATCACACTGCATTTACCAATCCATTACCCAACTATGAAAAGGAGAGTATTCTTCTAGTGGTAAGGGAAAAAGTATAAACTATGTCTATGACACCACCATTCTTTTCCTTTCTGACGTAGAGAAAAATGACATTGATGCTCAAAAATATGACATAAAAATCAATGACATTGAATCCCTGAACATAATTCCAAGCACAAACACATTTGATAATCAAATCAATGTCCTAAAGATCAGGGAAACACAAGACCATCCATAATTCAATATAACGACAAGGGGGTAGTCCAAAGTAATATTGAAAGGAATTTCCTCCAAAAACAATTCTCCCCCATCACATCAATACAATATCATAGACCAATTACAAAAGATACCCACACAAATATCCATTCTAGAACTTCTCAAAATTTCACCATCACACAAAGAAGTTTTAGAATAGTCTCTAGTAGCTACAACGATTCCTAATAATTTGGATGTTTGTCAATTCCAAGCCATGGTGGGACATCTCACACACTTCATTGTATATCATTATTTAAACAAGATGATGTATCTTTAAATCACCCCCACAATGCAACCTTGCATATAGAAGTTTTGATCCATAAACACCATGTTAAACATGTTCTAATAGATGGAGGATCTAGTTTAAATATTTGTACCTTAAAACTAATTCATCAACTAGGCTATTTTGATAACACCATTGATGCTAGGAGAAAAATAACAATAAAGGAATATGATGAAGAGGAAAGGTCTTCTAAAGGGTTTATCATACTTCCAATTCAGGTAGGGCCAATTGTCAAAAACATTGTTTGTCAAGTGTTAGACAAAGATCTAACATACGACATACTATTGGGTTGTCCATGGATCCATGACATGCAAGCGATACCTTCAACATACCATCAATGTATGAAATTTCCAGTAAATGAATAGGAGGTCACCATATCAGTCGACAACAACAATCCATAGACTTGCAACATGTTAAAAATTACTCAAGACACTTTGGTACCTCATAACAAGGAAGTCAATACTTCTACTTCATCCACTGTTGATAGACAACCCAATTTCACATCTAAATGGGTTGAGAAGAAGAATCTAGAGAAAGAAACAACTGTCATGGACACATCAAACATCGAAGGTCATATAAATGAATTATCACAACAACTTTCAAAAAAGGTTCAAATAAAGGAAGAGGGTTTAGGAGAATATTCTCTTGAGCAATCTTTGTGCCTATCACAGTTGCTAACATCACCAAAAACATATGGACAACCCATATTAAAAAATCCAAGTTCATTGCAACCCATCACAACTCTAAATGAAAGGTTTATAAAAGCAGGTACACTCGAAGATGAGTCAAAATAAAAAGCCATTCTTAGTTGGCTATACAAAGATGAGGAAGTGTCAACATCAATGAATGCCAACATCAAAATAGATCAATATGGAAAAGGGAAGGCCATTTTAGAGAAAATGGGTTACAAAGGTCAAGGACCAATTGGCAAGAGAAAGGATGATATTATTGAACCCATTCAACCTCTAACATTACAACTTAAAGACATAACAGGATTAGGCTACATAACTAAACAAAAAGAGGAAGAAACACAAAAAGTAGTGGAAAGGATATTACAAATGAGAGATGGCTCCAACACAAACTCCAACAAATATGAATGGGATCATCTATCTACTAAATCTTATACTAACAAAGAGGTTCATGTTATCCAAGTATATACACCCTTATGAGAGGAGGGGCAAGGTTAAGTAAATAGAACATTTGTTATATGGGATCAACAAATATTAATGACTCAAGCAAGGATGATCAAACATCGAGTGAGTCACAAAACTTGGAGGTGAGTACTATCATAGAACTCAAACTTCCTACCAATAACTTTGACCACCTAGCTATTATGACACTTACAATAGTTAACCTTATTCAAACTGATGACTTGTTACATTTAGTGCACCCTTAACTTATTGACTAGGAACCCACCAGACCTATTCTTATACTAGTCTTTTCAAATGATGATGCCATCATAAATTATCTTTGTAGTGATGAAACTAATACAAGTACTATCCATAACATTCATATTGATGCTTTACAATAGGACGGTGCCAAATATTTTAGTTGCACAAATAATAATAGGAAAAATAAATCTAATGATGAAAACCTCTTTGAGGTAGCATTAGACTTTGAAAAGAGAAAAATAAAGAACATATCCAACAATGAAAAACTTTCCAAGGCACTGAAGGATGGAAGATTTGACACTCTCCTAGAACATTACCATGACAGATCATCAGTACTAGTAGAGCCAACACAGTCTATAAATTTGGGAACAATTGAACAGGAAAATATCTTACATCTAGCAACATCCATGACAAAATAGGAGAAGTCAACATTCACTAGATTCTTTGAGTAGTGACACATAAATTTTGCATGGTATTATTTTGACATGCGAGGATTGGATCCAAAACTCCTAATGCATCATCTATCACTACCAAAGGGAATCAAACCAGTCAAACATAAATTGAGAAAGATGCATCCCCACATTGCCCTTATGGTTAAAGCTGAACTAAAGAAATGATTGGATGTAGGCTTTATCAGGTCCATAGATTATGTAGAATGGATCTCAAACATTGTGCCAGTATCCAAAACTTATAATAGCATTAGAATATGCATTGATTTTAGGGATTTAAACAAGGCATGCCAAAAGGATGATTTTCCTTTGCCCAACATTGACATAATTGTTGATCTAACAATAGGACATGCCATGTTATCTATAATGGATGGCTTCTCAGGATATAATCAAATAAAAATAGCACCTAAAGATCATGAAAAAAGACAACATTCACTTGCCCATGGGGTACATTATGATGGAATTTCATGCCCTTTGGATTGAAAAATGTAGGTGCGACATATCAGCGGGCAATGACCACAATTTTCCATGACATGATGCATACTTGCATGGAAGATTATGTGGATGAAATCTTAACAAAATCACACACTAGGGAAGGACTTCTAGAAATACTTGATAAAACCTTCACTAGACTGGAAAAATTCAATGTAAGGTTAAACCCAAAGAAATGTGTCTTCGGGGTGACATCAACAAAACTTCTTGGTTACATAGTGTCAGAAAAAGGTATTGAAGTGGATCTAGCTAAGGTTAAAGCAATAATGGAGATTTCACCGCCTAAAAATATCAATCAATTATGGTCCCTACAAGGAAGGTTACAATCCATTAGGAGATTTATCTCACAACTGGCAGATAAGAGACCCATTTAATCATCTACTTCATAAAAATGTTTCATTCAAATGGGATCATAACTGTGAAACAACTTTTAGTCAGATAAAGTAGTATTTGGTGTTGCCTCCAATACTCATGCCACACATAGTAGAAAGGCCACTATTATTGTATATTGCAACAACTGACATATCTGTAGGAGCTCTATTAGCACAGGAGGATTCTGAAGGAAAAGAACAAGTAGTTTACTACATCAAAAAGACTCTCAACATATATGAAATGAACTATAAATTCATAGAAAAGGATTGTTTGGTAGTAGTATTTGCAACCTAGTAATTGCGATACTACATGTTGACTCATACAATCAGGCTCATAGAAAAAATAGACCCATTGAAATAGCTACTCTGTAAAGCTGCTCTAATAGGAAGAATTGCAAAATGGGTCATGATCTTAAGCAAGTTTTACATCCAATATGTTGATAGGAGAGCCATCAAAGGATAGGTAATAGCAGATCAACTAGCTCAAGCTCCATTACAAGATCATCATCCAATGAACATTGAATTTACAGATGCCGACATCATGAATGTTACAACAAAACAATGGAGGCTTTATTTTGGTGGATCATATATACAAAGAGGAGCTAGTGCAGGAATTCTATTTGTCACACCTTAAGGACATACCATTCCAAGATCCTATAGGTTAATGTTTCCATGTACAAAAAATATAGTTGAGTACAAAGCATTGATTATTGACATCAAAATAGCTATTGAATGGAAACTCACAGAAATTCAAGTGTATGGGGACTCACAACTTGTCATTTATCAAGAAAATGATGAGTATCAAACAAAGGATGAAAAGCTCATGCCTTATAAGAAAATGATAGATGATCTAAAAAAGAACTTCATGGATATCAAGCTCAAGAAAATACCAAGGGAAGAAAACAAAGTTGTAGAATCCATGGCAACAATTGCCTCCCTTTTGCAATTATCAGAAAAGAAAGGTCGATATGATTTTATGGTTGAACAAGTATCTAATCCTAGATATGACAAACTTGATTCACATACCATATGCCACATAACAAACACTCATCCCTCACAATATGGAGAGATTTATACTTACCTCAAAGATAACATTCTTCCTCTTGATCTCTCTAGAAACCAAAAGCGTAACTTTATTTGTCAATTGACATGACATACATTAATCGCTGACATTATTTACCGTTGAGGTCTTGATGGTACTCTTCTCTAGTGTCTAGAGCATCACGAATCTGAAACATCCTTATGAGAGGTCCATGAAGGTATTTGTGGGACTAATCCAAGTGGGCTAACCCTAGCTAAGAGACTCCTCCATTTAGGGTATTACTGGCCGAATATGGAGAGGGAGACATATCAATATGTTAAAAAGTGTCAAAAATGTCAGATTCATGGTAATCTAATTCATGCACTGGCACAAGGATTACAACCTTTCACATCCACATGGCCCTTTTGTCAATGGGGACTAGACCTAATAGGGAAAATAAATCCTTCTTCATCTAATGGGAACAAGTTCATCATCACAACAATAGAGTATTTCACAAAATGGATAGAAGCAATTCCTTTAACAACTATCACTAGAAAAAATATTTCATCTTTCATACTCAACTACCTCATTTGTCAGTATGCGGTATCCCAATCCATTATCAAAGAAAATGGTAGGCCTTTTAAAAATTAGGATGTCTAGGAATTATGTGAACAATTCCATATTCAACATCATTTTTCAACACCGTAGTATCCATAGGGAAATGGCCAAGCAAAAGCCTCAAATAAAACAATCCTAAAAATATTGAAGAAGACAGTAAACGATGTTGGACGTGATTGGCATGTTCAATTAAATCCTGCACTATGGGCCTACAAAACCAACATTAGAACACCAATAAGAGCTACACCATACACCTTGGTGTATGGATCAGAGGCCATTCTACCAATTGAGGTAGAAATACCATCACTCTGTGTATCACTAAAGGGTATCATAACATATGAGGATTACAAAGTTTCAAGGCTACAAGAACTAGAATTACTGGATGAATGTCATCAACAAACAGTCAATCATTTGAAGGCCTACCAACAAAGAATGTCAAGGAGTTACAATCATAGGGTAAAACCTAGAGTCTTTCAAATTGGAGACTTGGTCCTAAAGGAAAACCCTAGGAATTAGCAGGATAGAGAAAAGAAAGGGAAGTTTGAACCTAATTGGTTAGGTCCCTTTGAAATCATATTAGTGTATGGATCATTAGCATATCAATTGTCTACACCAAAAGGGGATTTGTTTGATGAACCTATCAACAATATCCATCTCAGAAAATTCTATACTTGAATCACTTAGTGCATGAATTAGTTTTTGAAAATGGTTAGCTTGATGAAAACCTGACAAACATGCATCCTAGTGATAGAAAAATACAAAAAAATTAAAAAAAAAATTAAAAGCTCCAATAAAAACATATAGTGAGAACCTGGAAATAGGCAGTATTTGTGATTCAAATCAACTCTCCCATCTATTTGGACACACATCATGGTCATTACTTCCACCATCATTTTACATCTATTATCATATCAAATCACATGGTCATGTCTCACCTTGGCTTGGGGGGAACATCTAAAGATCATTGGGGGAAACATAAATCTTGAGCTTAACAAAAGGGACAAACAATAGGAAGACAAACAAAACAAAAAAAATGTTCAAAGCACAACCCAACATGACATATCAATCACCATTGAAAATGCATCAAACATCCATATCACATCATAAAATCCAAAAACAAGTCAAACAGGTCAATATCAAAAATTCAAAAAACATGAGTTTGTGTCAACCAAACTACGTGGTCTCTGTATGTATAATATAGCAAGGCTAATCTTTGATCAGCCCCTGAGGTCCCTAGGATAGTTCTTTAGGTTAGGTTTGATCCAAAATCTTGAAAACACAAAAACATCATAAAATCAGGATGGATGTTCTAATCTAAATAAATGATTGAATACTATAAGAAAATGTAAGATATGTTGTACTTTTGATCATTGTTATCATTTCTTTGGAGCAACTCGATGTATTGAACTAGAGAAGCCAGGAAGAAGAAATGGTATTTTTTTGTCTGTTGTCTGTGAATTAATCATAACTACTATGTGAATTGTCGTAGGAAATGCTCTACAAAGTATCATGGATGACATTCCAATTCACATAGGAAAGTGGTTAATTCTTGTTTTTATGCAAGAAATTCTTAAGTCATCTCAGTTTAATTATACCTCGATGCTTGTGTTCACTTGCAATATCAAAAATCATGAAAGTAGTACTCAGGTCATAATCAGGTTTACATTATACCTTTGATGCTTGTACTCACTTTCAACATTTTAAAATCTCAATGATGATACAAAGCACAAAATTACTATTAAAATGCCTATGTTTACATGTAGATTTGCATGGTAAAAGTAGATTGCATCCATAATAGTGTTACATCTGCAGAGTATTTGTTACAAAATTGGTGAATCATTCATTAAATAATTATCTTTTATCATAATAGACTGAGTATACTTGACATTAACAAAAAAATCCTCATGATCATATAGTTGCATCATCATATTCATTTACATACATTAAAAAGAATTTACATCATTTCATCATTCATACATTTTAATCAAATCATTTTTACATTCTCATCATATCATAACAAAAATCTCAACATACATATATCTCTATCATTCCATTTTCACAAACATACATCATCATCATAATTCATTACATTCATCCATTTATTATATCACATATCCATATATAATCCATCCATTTGATCATAAATTCCATCAATTTATTGCATCATGTATCATTCAACATTTTCATCCATATATTTGCATTTACATCACATATAGTATATCATTTAAACACATCAATTCATAATCATGAATCCATATACATCATGTATCCATATAACATGCATCCATACATTACCATTATGTGCATCATAGATAGAAAACCATCATATCAAAGCATACCATCATAATAATTAAACCATCACATAGCATATATAATATCGAAGAAAATGCATCCATTAGAGAATCATATAGAACACATGATAGACCATAGAATCCACTGCATCTCATATATATCAAAATCACAATGTCAAGTATATAATGATGTCTGAAATGAAGTGAGATATAACATAAAAAATGCTTGTATATCAAAATAATCAAAGTATACATCACATACCAAATGTAACACAAACAACAATCATGTGTTGTTGGCTCCAGATGGTGTAGGCATTGCAGGATCAAGACCCCTATCACCAGAGGAACCAGGATACCTGGGATCTCTAGGTAGAGGCTAGGTAACATGTTCACTAACAATCTTGGATCATGACTTGGCAGAATAAGACCTTGCATAGCTAACTCTCTGCTTAGAAGGAACTATGTCATAATATCTCGCTCTATAAAACTCAATCTCCTTGCCAATGTGAGCAACCTCTCACATGTAATCTACCAGGGAGGTACCATCTACTAGTCTCTATAATCTATCGACAAAAGCCTAAGCACCCTCTACTGCAAACCTAGCCACATCCCTCTCGACTATCAACAAAGTAATATGAGCCTGGGCTGCCCCAACTGTCCGTCTAGCTAGATTCCTCTCAACTGCCAATGCTGCAATTTGTGACTGAGTTGTGACTAACTGAGCCTGCACTGATGATAGTCTCTATATGCAACTCAGCATGTGCTTGCATCTGAGCCTGGGTCTACTCTAGTAAACCCTGAGCTTGAAGAAGTTGCTTCTGAATAGTCTCTAACTGAACCTAAAGATTTGCTATATATAGCCACTTTGAAACACCTCCCATAGCCTGCCTCTTACGAGGCATAGTCCCACTAGACAAATCTAAAGTAGGGTCCGACCCACCTACAACCTCTCCACTATCAAATCTCTCATCTTCCCTTCTCTCATCTTTGCTCTCATCTCTGCTACTCTCATATCCATTGCTCTCATCTCCACTGCTCTCACAACTAATATCCTCCTCACCACCAACATCCTCTTCTACCCCAACATCCTCCTCTATTCTAACATCCTCCTCAGGCTTGACATCTGCCTCACCAACCACATCAACATCCTCTGCCTCAACCCCTCCAACATCCACTCTCCTTCATCTTCGACCATGTGTAATAGGAACATCCTCCTTTGTAGGTAATGGGGCAGGCTCATCTAGAATGGTAAGGTGTGGAAATGGATGCAAAGTGAAAAACTCAGCATAATTTTCTGTAATTGGAGGCTTGACAATATCTGGCCAAATGTCCCACACAAATGGCTATAAAGCCTAAAACTCCTGAACTGCCACAACATATGACAAACAAGGCCCCCAATTTGTGGTATTCAACTGATGATGAGCATAGTGAGCAACACCCTAGGGCATACCCTATACCATCCCATACTGTCTATAAACCTGTTTGATCAAGAATCTCTCTAAAACTCGACGAGCATGACCAATCACGATCATCGACTAACAAAGAAATGGTAGTTGAATATCATCATCATCCCAATGATCACAATCTAGGTAGGGACGCCATGTCATAGACTCTATGACATCAATAACTCTCCTCCAATACTCTAACTTACCCAGTCTAGATTGAGTAAGCCAGATGACATATCTGAACACATAAGGTCTCATTGGTGGCCTCTGTCTAAGCCAAATGACATATCTGAACACATAAGGTCTCATGGGTGGCCTCTGTCTAATATTGAGTAAGCTAGATGACATATCTGAACACATAATGTCTCATGGGTGGCCTTTGTCTAGATTAGAAGAAATGGTAGTTGAATATCATCATCATCCCAATGATCACAATCTAGGTAGGGACCCTATGTCACAGACTCTATGTCATCAATAACTCTCCTCCAATACTCTAACTTACCCAATCTAGATTGAGTAAGCCAGATGACATATCTGAACACATAAGGTCTCATGGGTGGCCTCTGTCTAAATAGAACTGGATGTGTGATAACTATGTGCTCCCACGCCCATACTTGAAGCAAAGTAATGCCGAACGATAAACTACGACCATTGAGATACATAGTTGAATGTAAATCATGATATAAATGGGAAAAAATACACATTCCCCAAGTGAATCTGGTGCCATGAACAACAATACTCTCCAAAAATCTACCCCAACCAACTGAGAATCCCTTAGACCTATGATTAGGACTAAGGAATCCTTCGATGAAATTGGCAAGTACTATAGGAAAAGTGGTGTATGCATCAACCATCTCACGCCATGGAATCCACTCTCCAGCAATATGATCATCCTGAAAGACTCTACAAAGGGCATTAGTCCCACCATGCTCTGTCGAATCATATATGACAACATCTCCAACAAGAAGCTGCAAAATCCACCAGACATCCTTTGGGGTGACTATCATCTCACCAATAGGAAGGTGAAAGGTGTTGTGCTCACTATGCCTCCTCTTGGCTATTGCTATCAAAAAACCTTGATTAATCCTAATCTGGGGCATATATAGGAGAGGAGACAATCCACAACATGTGATAATAGTCATCTCAGGCTATGCGAATTGTGGTATAAGATCAAATTTCCAAGGAAAACACTCTTGAACCTGGAGGTACCTCAATCGCTCCTATTATCATAACAAGATAAAAGTCAATAAATTCATGTCAATCATAAAATAACATCAAAATACCATATCAAATCAAGTCAGATCTTGGTGAGAATTTTGATTAAATCTCATGAGTATACATCATTGAACCTCACTTATCATGAGGTCAATCATCAATGCATCAAATCAACCTCACTTATCATGAGGTTATCATCAATGCATTAAATCAACCTCGCTTATCATGAGGTATGTCAATCATAATTATTCCTCACCTATCACGAGGATAGTTATCATCAAAACAAACATTAGACCTTGCCTATCATGAGGTAAAAAAATTATGTATTTGATTAGACAAATCATTCACATCAACCCAACAGCTGATAAGATCAGAAATCGAGAACATCAAGAATAAATTGACAAAAATCACAAACACTTTGATTTAATTGCACTCAAAAGGCATTAAAAGCACTAAAAAAATGACATGTGCCATTTCATCAGATAAAAGTGCTATTACAGATGGATAAAGCACCATTTTATCAAAAGTGCCATTATATTTGGTCAAAGCTCTAACATTTTTTATAAAAGCGCTAAAACTCTAAACATGCTAAAACAGGAGGTCAAAGCGCTACAAAATCTAATCAAAGCGCTAAAATTCTGAAAGTGCTAATGTATCTTACAAAAACACTACAACAACTATCCTAAGCGCTAAACTTTGCAAAGTGCTAACCTAACCTACCGACACGCTAAAATAGACCTCCTAAGTGCTAAAATTCTAGAAGTGCTACAATAGAACTTAGAAGCGCTACAACGGAACTGCAAACAAATTCTAAAAGCGCTAAAAGGAGTTTAAATTTAAAAATCTGAAAAATACACAAAAAATGAGGATTTGCACGAAAACCAAGGAAAAAATGGACATACTGGAGGTCCAAATGTGGTCGACTGCTGATGTCATCAAACACGATTGAAATGGTGGGTGTGATATGGAATCAACATCTTGCTCCAAGTAGCATGAGAATCTCTCTCACCAAATTTTAAAAAGTCACAATGTGCAAATGATTTTGAAAATGACTTTTTTTAACCTTTTATAGGTTATTTAAAAGGGTATTTTTTGAGATTAATTTAATTTTTCAAAGGGGAGATAAATTGAAATTCATCCAAGACCACTTTCTTCATCAATTATCAGGAGAAATTATTTTATCATCAAATCTACATCAAATCATCAAAAAACCATAAAAAAATTAGAAAAATTCCAAAAAAATAAAAAATTCATTAATTTATCTCTTGGGGAGGCATATATCTATGAATCACTTGAAAACATGTATGGGGCATTCTGAATTTTTTTTCATTGATACTAGTAGCAACAACACAAAAATTTCTTTGAAGCAATGCCTAAACACATCACTTCAAAAATGGGCAAAATGTAGACACCTAAAAATGGTCTAGAGAATCTAATTAATTAAATATGATTTATTTGATTAATTAATCCTAAATTCATCTACTTAGTAAATAAATAGAAATATTTATTTATATTAAGTTTACTATTAATTCTTCTATTGTATCATATTGTTTCCTCTTAATTAAATAAACAAAATTAAAATTATTATCATTATTATTTCTTCTATACTTTATCCATCTGTAGGCATCCAAATTTAATCACTTCCATATGATTAAAATTACTGCCTTTCCATCTATCGTATTAATATTAATTTATTAAATTAATATTACACCTTTTGTCCCATACCGGTAAAGTATTTAATTTAATAATTAATGTTGTCTTTTACCTTATTCCTCTCTAAATTAAATAAATACACTAATTTATTTAATTTAGTCACTCTTCTTCTTTTTGATTTAAAAATTAATTTAAAATTCCTCACTTTCTCTCTCCTTGTCACATCCTCCATAATCTCATCCTAATCTGAATTAATTTAATTAATTCAGGGTTATGATGTGCATCCTCTTAATCAAAGATTAATGTCACATCCTCCTACATTTGCCACTTGCCTCTAATCTTCTGTTAATCAGCCTAATCCAATATTTGCACAACCTTAACCAAAGTCATTAGCTAAATTTAGCACCACTTTTTGGTCAATTCTTCCATTTTTCCTTTTTGGACATTGACCCTCTTTCCCATGTGAATTTTTAATTCACATTTATTTGCCCTAGATTCCTCTCCTTTAAATGTGAATTTTTAATTCACATTCCATTCTTCTAAGGCTTCTAGAACCTTGGACTTGTCACAATCTCCACATGTGACCAAGTCCCACCTTTTGGAGCCCACCTTTTACCCTCTAGATCATCCTAGGAATGTGAATTTTTAATTCACATTTATCCCCCCAACCACCTTTCCTTTTCCCATGTAGATTTTTGAGGAATTCTAAAATTCCTCAAATGTCCCTTTCACTCCCACTTGGGGACAAAAAATCCCTTTTTGTGGAAATCCTCACTCCCCAAGGTGCATGTCCTTTTCCACCTCATGTACCTTTTTGACAACTCATTTCCATCTCATCTCCCCTTGGCCACTTCACCCTCCACATGTCAAGATGTGAGGGCTTGTGGGTTCTCAACCCACCATAGCCCTTCATCTTGACCTTGTTGGATCAATCTTGACTGTTGAATTCTCTAGAGAATTCAAGTTTCTCTATAAATACCCCCCTCCTCAAGGGCATTTAGAACACTTAGTCAATTTGCAACTACATGCTGCCATTTTGAAATCATCCAATTTTCAATCACATCTACTTGCATTTGCATCCAAACACATAGTAAAGATCTTCAATAGAGCCATCAAGGAGCACACATCCCATCTTAAGCAAGGGCCAATCAAAGGAGTATCAACAACAAAGGAAGGTAAAACTATTTGTCTTGTGATATCTATTTTCCTTATTGTTTTGTCACTCTCTTTTGGCTAATCTTGAGGTGTCCTTGGTATTTTGTTTTTCATATTTCTTAGTTGTTTTGCTCACTTAGAGAAGTGCAAATATCAGGGTATACATTTCTGGCATGCCCGGTGGGACCCACAAACGGGTTCCCATATTTTACGTTTGCTGTTGTTTAAGTTTTTACAGGAACACATCGTATAAGGGTGGCTATGCCCTGTTTATCCGCAGAAGGGCGGCTACGCCCCATTTTTCGCAGAAGGGCGGCTACGCCCCATTTTTCCGCAGAAGGGCGGCTACGCCCCATTTTCTGCAGAAGGGCGGCTACGCCCCATTTTCCTGCAGAAGGGCGGCTACACCCTATTTTTCCATAGAAGGGCAGCTACGCCCCATTTTTCGCAGAAGGGCGGCTACGCCCCATTTTTCCGCAGAAGGGTGGCCACGCCCTATTTTTCCGCAGAAGGGCGGCTACGCCCCATTTTTCGCAGAAGGGCGGCTACGCCCCATTTTCTGCAGAAGGGCGGCTACGCTCCATTTTTTTGCAGAAGGGCGGCTACGCCCTGTTTTTCCGCAGAAGGGCGGCTACGCCCCATTTTTTTGCAGAAGGGTGGCTACGCCCCTGTTTTCCGCAGAAGGGCGGCTACACCCCTGTTTTATTGCAGAAGTGCGTCTACGCCCCTGTTTTGCTGCAGAAGGGCGACTGCGCTCCCTGGAAGGTAAAATTGGTGTTTTGATTTTAGATTTAATTGTTATTTTTCTCATTAACGTTGTTCTTGCAAGGATACATGTGTTTTGTGCTAACCTTTTGCAGCATATTCTTGTGAAGTGGATGGAGAAAGCGGGATAAAATATCTAATATTTGCTTGCAGGGCTATCCATTTGCTCAATCTTCTTTAAAATTATCCTTGCTGTTTGCATTAATCTAGGAACATAGCTTAATTAGGGGGAGTAATATTCATTGCTTGCTGTTCTTGTCTCTTTGTGTTACCCTAAGGGAGTATTAGCTTGTTTCCGCTTTCCCCTTACACTTCGTGTGAGCCTGGGGAGTAGTTGGAAGCGGTTAGTGCTTTCTTCATAGTGGGACCTGCTTGGAGATTTCATCACCCCAAGGGACAATTCCAACCACGCATACCGGCGGGGTATACAAAGGGGGGAGAGCGAAAGCTCTACCCCAATCCAGTCACATCGTAATTGGCAGAGCGTCGAAACTAGGGTGATACCTAGATAGACGTGAAGAGTTGGTCCAAGCCCTTCAGTATCTCGTTGGGGTTCCCGACTCACGCTTGTGATGGGCTGGTGTTCACGGTTGTGCCTCACGTACCGAGAGTATATCGATGACTCCCTAGATACCTTGTGCATCCTAGATTAAGACCACTTTTGCCATACCCTCAACACTAATCATAGGGTTGTATTTGCTTGAGAGTGTTTTCTTGTGAGAAACCAGTGAATTCTTAACAATTTGGCCTTATCATTATCATTTTAAAGTCCTTGCCATAGCCATTTGCATCAAACCAAGCCTCTGTTTTGCTGTAGAAGGGCGGCTACGCCCCTGTTTTGCTGCAAAAGGGTGGCTATGCCCTTGTTTTGCTGTAGAAGTGCATCTACGGCCCTATTTTGCTGTAGAAGGGCGGCTACGCCCTTGTTTTGCTGCAGAAGTGCAATTACGCCCTCCTGAACACCTGAAATCCCCCCATTTGGATTCATTCAGCCTTTAAACCTTCATTTCACCATTCCCAACCATTACCTCATCATCCCAAACCTTCATTTTGCCACTTTAAACTTTCAAAAACCTCCATTTATCCCTTTTAAAACTCCATCTCATTATTCTAAACTTTCGTTCAACCATCCTAAATCCCCATACATTCTCCACAATTATCCTTAACCCCCCATTCATTCTAATTTCTTCCTAATCCACCAATCATCTCTTACCATTTGCATCTCCAAACACCACCTATAGCCAAACCATCCTAACCTTGTATTACTAAGTGGTTACCCGAATTGACTATAGCACTTGAAATTGATTATTAGTCTTTAACTTCAAACCCAATCAATTCGCTTCCATCTTGAGGTGAATTCGGTGTTGTAAGTTATCATCCTCGGCCCAATCAATCCATTCCTAGCTTAAGGTGGATTCGGTGCCGTAATCATCCTATTAATCAATCAAAGCTCTAGAGTTACTAAGGGTAATCTCACGTGATCAAGCTTAAGGTCTTTCCCTCATACCTTTCATAACTTAATCCAATCAAATCCAATCAAATCAAATCCAAATCCAATCCAATCAAATCCAATCCAATCAAATCCAATCCAATACAATCAAATCAAATCCGATCAAATCCAAATCAAATCTAAATCAAATCCAATCAAATCCAAATCCAATCCAATCCAATCAAATCCAAATCCAATCCAATCCAATCAAATCAAATTCAAATCCAATCCAAATCAAATCCAATCAAATCCAAATCCAATCCAGTCAAATCCAATCAAAATCCAATCCGATCCAATATATCCCAACAAAATTTGATCCAAATCTTATCCCATCATAATCAAATAATTTGACAAAGTCTCTAATCCACTCATCCCACATTTGCATGCCCATTCAAACCCATTCACAAGCAAAGAAAATGGCTGACCATTAAGCTCAAAATGCCCAATCCAACAATCCCCAAGATCCCAAAAACACAATTCATGTCTCATCAGACCCCAACAAGGGCACCAACATCCCTCATGATCCTCATAACGGTACTTCATCACATTCTAACACTGAGAATCAAAATAACTTGCCACATGGTGAAGAAAGTATGGTTAGCCAACCCGAACTCACACTTGAGGAACATTTTAGTAACCCCGCCAATGTGCAAATGACTGACCGTTTGCTTGAGAAACATGGGGAAGAAATCTTGGCCCACTTGATTGAGAAGGGGGTTAAACCTCCCTCCAATGTGGACTTATCCAAATATAAGGGCGCCCCATCTAACGTACTCCAAGAGTCCCAAAATGCACCCGAAGGTTCAGACTTCTCCAATGTTCCTCCAGTTGAGGGTTGGCATCAACCCAAATTTGGCAATGCCATTCTCTATCAGGTTAATTACCCCCCACACGCTTCCAACTCGACTATAGGAGGACCTAAAGTGCCTGATCCCAATAATCCTTTTGCTTATGGTATGCCACAAAACATTCTGCAACCTCCGCCATTAACATTAACCGCACCCCCTCCTTTGAACCCACCTATAGTCAATATTGGGGGTACCTCCTTTGCTACATCGCTTCCTCCTCCTAGGACCACCAACACACCACCTCAATAGGTTCCCCAATCTACTATCCCACCTCAAATACCACCACAAAGCACACCCTAGCTAAACATTTTGAGCGGTACCCAACAACCCTCTCTACAAAACGTGCCTACGCTACCTCCGCCGTCTCATCTGCAACAACCTATACCCAATACTTTGACCTCTTCACAACAACCATCCTACCAATCACAAGGCAATCCATCTCAACCACCCACCCAAACCATATCTCCCTTTCTTGCATCCCTTTTGCGTCCAAAGGTTCAACCACAACATAGTATCCCGCCTCAGTCCATACAACACTCGGCGCAACAACAACAACCTCCACAACACTACTACTATCACAACCAACAACAACTTCTCCAACAACCACTTTACATGACCTCCCAACCACCACAACAATACCCTCAGTACCAACAAACTAACATGCAACGTCCTATCCAAGTTCCTCAACCACCTACCCCACACGTTTACCAAACAAATTCATATTATGCCCCACAACAACAACCCCCATTTCAACAAAACCCCTCATCCTACCAGCAAGCTATATCATCATCCAATCACCCAAACCTACATTTCAACAATTCAACACCCTTTCAATGAGATCCCTCATCTTTCTATCATCAATATCCCCCCAACCCACCACCAGCTAGCTCAGATTTGTTGGAAATCAAAGCCGCGCTTAAGGACCTTCAAGCAGGGGCTACAAAACAATCATTCAAATTTGAAGATATATGCCCATATCCATTTGATCCCTCCATCTCGTTGATCCCATTTCCTAAACATTTCAAGATTCCAAAGTTTGACAAATACAAGGGAGACAAAGACCCTAAGGCTCACTTGTAGGAGTTTTATGCACAGTGTCAAGAAGTCATGTACAGTGATAACTATCTCTTGCGCTGGTTCCCACGAAGCCTAGCAAGCCATGCCCTAGATTGGTTTATGACTCTCGAAAAAGGGTCTATAAAAACTTTTGCAGACTTATCAGAGCAGTTTGTATCCTATTTCTCTTTCAACTTACGAAAGGATACAGACACCTTAGATCTCCTGAAAGAGAAACAACGTGATGGAGAGACCTTTACCAGCTACCTCCAACGGTGGCGTGCATTAGCTAGTCGAATGAAAAATCCTTTGAAAGAGAAAGACATGGTCACCCTTTTTGTGGAAAATTCTCATCCTGACATGGCCCACAATTTTAGACTGCACTGTGTTGCCACTTTCACCGAGATAGTGGAAAAAGGACCTATCCTTGAACGAGCCCTTATTGCCAAAGGACACATTAAAATACACAGTCATGATAAAGAATGGTCATTCAGAGATAAATCATGATTTTGGAACAAAAACAAAAATGTAGTGAATGACAGAGTGACAGACACCAAACATATCCAAGTGGCTAATGCATCCCAAAGTCAACAGCAGTCTGTACCCAATGCCATATCGGTACCCCAGGGGACACCTCGTCCCCCTCAACAGTCAAACCAAAGAAATTAGGGGAACACCAAACGTCAATATGCCCAATTAGGTGAACCCTTGAGTGTTGTTTTCAACAAATTGTTACAAATCAATTACCCCATCACATACCCTATCACCAAACCATTCGATGAGTCCAAACCCAAGCCGGCATGGTTCAAAGACAATGAGTATTGTGACTTTCATAAAATCAAGGGACACTCCTTGAATAAGTGTCAGGGTTTAAAAAATTATGTCCAAGATCTCATTGATCGAGGAGATATCAAGGTTGACCCCAGTCAACCTTCGTCGTCCAATGCTCAACTAAAAATCTATCAAAACGCCTTCCCAACCCATAGTCAAGGTCCTAGCACCTCCACTAGTCATCCCCAAAACAATAGCACTAATAATGTAAATTACAAGAATGTGCCCTTCAATTATGAAGGTGTTATTCATTACATTGAGCAGGTAGAACCCCGAGTGTCCATGATACATGTCAAAGCCAAAGACCCTCAATGTGTTGTGACTACATGATGAGCCCACATCACCATCCCTGTAGCCTCCACACCCATCCAACCCGCTCCTGTAAACTCTCAATATAACATCCTTGATCACCTAAGGAAGACCCCCGCTCACATATCCATTTTGGATTTGCTTAAGTCTTCCCCGGTACATCAAGAGATCCTCAATAGAGCCTTGCAGGAGACCCACGTACCGAATGACATCGACCCCACACAATTCCAAGCTTTGGTGGGACACTTGGCTTTGTCTCACCACCTTCACTTCAGCCAAGATGATATGCCCAACATTGATGTTAATCACAATCGTCCCCTACATATCGAAGTCATAGTTGCCCGCCATAAAATAAAAAGGGTCTTGGTAGATAATGGCTCTGCCCTCAATCTATGTACCTTGAAATTCATAAAATAGATAGGGTATTCTCAAGCAGACCTAAGCAACCAGATAATTACAATCAAAGCTTATGACAATGCAGAGAGAAATTCAGAAGGAATCATCAGTCTTCCTATCCAAGTAGGACCTGTGCTCCAATATACTACCTGTCATGTCCTTGATCTGGACTTACTGTATAATCTCCTCGGCCGCCCATGGCTCCATGCTATGCAAGCCATCCCATCCACGTACCATCAATGCCTCAAATTCCCAGTCAATGGACAGGAGGTCACCATCTATGCCGACCCCCAACCATTTGAGTATTGTTGAGCTTTAGAAGCATCTTTTCCACATTTACATTATTGTCCAGGGGTCGAAATGGGGGCATCCCAATCATCCCCCTCCAATCCATCATCCTCCAATCCATCATCCACTGTAATCACCACTCCATCCTCCGCCACTAATCCTTCAGTCACTAGAGTCTAGATCATTGACAAAGGGTGCGGTGAGTATGAGATGCATACGGCTCTCAATGTAGCCACTATGCCACCGTCACCGCATGAGTACGGTCAACCTGCACATGCTATACAAAAGAAAGACAAGATCATCACTTTTAGTGGAAAAAACATTCCTACTACCACCTTCAGATCTCCGAGTGTCAAGATCGATGCACCAGAGGAAGACATAAGTCAGTGGGTCTACCGCGAAGAGCCCGAACCAGAAACTCCTCTAAAGAAATATTTTCAGGAAAAGTATCCTTGGCCAACAAAGTTCATGGAAAAGCATAACTACCAAGGTAGAGGCCTAGGTAAAGAGGAACAAGGGCGATTGCAACCCATTGATACACAACAGTTACCAAAGAAGGTAGGAATTGGGTATGACAGTAAACAGAAAAGCCCTACAACGTCATCTAATACTTCCAATAGTATCACCGTGGACGATGGCTCATTGGAAGACATACCCGAGGAGGAATCCATCATACATGCATACGATGATGTCGATCACACTGATTTATCCTCCATGTTCGAATGCCTATCTATTTGCACCATCAGCCTATCCCTTCGTCACCCTGAACTCATTGACTGGGACCTACACAACACCACACCTGTCAGTATGTCTGCGGACACCTACATCAAGCTTATGGGATTGGGGGAGGATGAACACTCCAGTCGCAAAAATAAAAATTAGAAAAATAAAAAGAGGTCATCTAGTGAAAACCTCCTTGAGGCGCTTCCTGACCTAGAAAAAGTAAAAATAAAGGATGCATCTGATGGTGAAAACCTTGAAGAGGTGCCAGAAGATGGAGATGTTCATCTTCCCCTTATGGGAACTCAGCTATCTGCCATATCATCTATCCTGATTGAAGAGACGCAAGAAGTTAATTTGGGAACTGCTGAAAGTCCGAAGATCACCTATGTAGCCAAGTCACTCTCTAAACAAGAATCTCCGATCTTTGTGCAGCTACTCCGAGAAGGAATCATCAACTTTTCCTGGTCATACTCAGACATGCCAGGCTTAGACCCTACTTTAGTGGTCCACCACTTAGACATTCGCCCGGACGCCAAACCCGTCAAGTAAAAACTTCGTAAGATGCATCCGCAAGTTGCATTGTTAGTAAAGAAAGAGTTGGAGAAGTTACTGGACGCGAGTTTTATCAAATCTATTGACTACTACGAATGGATCTCCAACATAGTGCCGGTTGCTAAACCAAACGGTGACATTCGGGTCTGCACAGATTTTAGGGATCTCAACAAAGCCTGCCCAAAAGATGATTTCCCTCTTCCTAATATTGACATGTTAGTTGACTTAACAACAGGACATGAGATGTTGTCCCTCATGGATGGCTTCTCCGGTTATAACCAGATCTGAATCGCACCAGAAGACCAACACAAAACTACCTTCACAACTCCTTGGGGCACCTTCTGCTACAATGTTATGCCCTTCGGTCTCAAAAACGCAGGGGCAACATATCAGAGAGCCATGACGGTTATCTTCCATGACCTTATCCACATTATCATGGAGGATTATGTTGATGACCTATTAGGGAAGTCCAAAACACGAGCAGAACATCCGACCATCCTAAAGAAGATATTTGAGAGGTTAGAGCATTATAAGTTGCGGCTGAATCCAAAGAAGTGTGTCTTTGGGGTCACGTTAGGGAAATTGCTGGGTTTCATAGTCTCTTGCAGAGGTATTGAAGTTGATCCTGCCAAAGTAAAGGCTATTCTGGACATGCCGCCTCCACGCAATCTAAAGCAGTTAAGGAGCCTCCAAGGAAAGATGCAGTCTATTCATCGGTTCATAGCCCAGCTCGCAGATAAATGTCAACCTTTTACCCATCTTTTGAAGAAAGATTCCACTTTCCGCTGGACAACATAGTGTCAAATGGGTTTTGATAAAATCAAGGAATACTTAGCTCATCCACCAATTTTGATGCCGCCTATTCCAAGAAAACCCCTCCTACTTTATATCTCTGCTACCTTGGTCGCACTGGGGGCATTATTGGCACAACATGATGAGTCACTCAAGGAAAGGGCAATCTACTACATCAGCTAAACACTAGTCGGCTATGAGTTAAATTATTCCCCTATGGAAAAAGTGTGCCTTGCGCTAGTCTTCAGTACACAGAAACTCCGCCATTACATGCTCAGCCACCCAGTCAAATTAATTGCTAAAATTGATCCTTTGAAATATCTGTTATCTAGAACCACTTTGACTGGCTGCATGGCCAAATGGGTCATTCTACTAAGCGAATTTGACATCGAGTATGTAGAGCACAAAGCTATTAAAGGAAAGGTTATTGCTGATCAATTGGCTGAAGCACCACTAGTAGATGCCTACCCAATAGACACTGAATTCCCAGATGAAGGAATCTACACAGTAATAGAAGCACCAACTTGGACGTTATACTTTGATGGCTCATACACTCACAGTGGATCTGGGGCAGGAATTCTATTAGTCACCCCTCAAGGTGACTACATCCCAAATTCATTCAGGATAGCGTTTCCCTGCACCAACAATATGGCAGAATATGAAGCCCTCCTCACCGGCCTTAGAATTGCAAACAGTGGCACATTACACATTTGAAAGTCTTTGGGGATTCCTTGTTGGTTATCAGACAAGTTAATGATGAATTCCTCACAAAGGATGACAAACTGCTACCCTATAAACGCATGGTGGATGATTTCAAGAAATATTTCACCTCCATATAGTTTGACCAAATCCCTTGGGTGCAGAATAAAGCAGCAGACTCCATGGCTACTATTGGCTCTTTGATTGACATGCCCAAAGATCGAACAGAGTGTGAGTTTCTCGTCGAACAACTATTAATCCCTGCAAATAATGTTCCTAACACTGACATGGTGTGCGATGTTGTAGGTCCTGCCTCCCCGTGGTACCAAGACATATACACTTACCTCCGTGACAACACCATACCCCCGGAACTTACATGCAACCAACGTAAATCCTTTATCCATCGTTCATCCCGATACATCATCGTTGGTGATACGCTTTATCATCGCGGGTATGATGGAATCCTCCTGAGATGTCTGAATGAGACCGAAGCCCAAACAGTACTAATGGAAGTACATGGTGGTATTTGTGGGGCTCACTCAAATGGTATGGCTCTGGCCAAAAGAATCTTGCGGGCTAGATATTACTGGCCTACATTGGAATATGATGCTTGTGAATTCGTGAAGAAATGCCTTCCGTGTCAACAACATGCAGATTTGATCCATGCCCCAGCACAAGATCTTCAACCTCTATTAGCACCGTGGCCGTTCTCTCAATGGGGTTTTGACTTGATTGGAAAGATTCACCCACCATCATCTAACGGCCATACATTCATCATCACCGCAACTGAATACTTCACCAAATGGGTGGAAGCAATGCCACTCTCCCAAATCACCGGTACCCAGATTTCTAAATTCATCCTCTACCATATTCTCTGTAGATATGGTATCCCATCCACCATCATTTTTGATAACGGAAAATCATTAAAGAACCAAGCCATGAAACACCTATGCGATACTTTCCATATTCAGCATCATTGGTTGACGCCTTATTATCCTCAGGGTAATGGTCAGGCGGAAGCGACCAACAAAACCCTCATCCGCATTCTCAAAAAGGTGGTCAATAACACTGGACGAGATTGGCACCTTCACATTCATCCCACCCTGTGGGCATACCGCAAATCCATCCATACCCCAACAGGCGCCACCCCATACTCTTTAGTATATGGAGCTGAAGCCGTCTTGCCAATCGAAGTTGAGCTCCCCTCATTGAGAATTTCTTTGAAGAACCTCATCAGCGAAGAAGATGCTCACGTCGCTCAGCTTGCATAGCTAGAGTTACTGGATGAACGCAGAATATGGGCCTATGATCACCTACAAGTATACCAGAATCATCTCAAATGTCATTACAGTAAAAAGGTCCGCCCCAGGCAATTCCAGGTTGGTGAACTTGTGCTCAAGGAAAATCACCGCACTCAACAAGATCATGACAAGAAAGGCAAATTTGAGGCAAACTAGTTAGGGCCATATATCATAACTGCCAAATATGGATCTGGAGCTTACAGGTTGACTACTCTAGAAGGGGATCCCCTTGACGAACCTGTCAATATTCTCCATCTAAAAAGGTTCTACGCTTAAAGTCCGCTTGGTCTACCCTATCAAAAAATCAAAAAAATCAAAAAAATCAAAAAAGTCAAAAAAATAAAAAAAAATGACAAAGAAATCCAACAATAGTAAAGAGAAATAAATCTGTCCTATGGTGAAAACCACCTCTTGGTGGCGCCTTGGATAAGTATGGATGGTGAAAACCTTGTAACAGGCGTCATCCATAGAGGGCTTAATCATTATCTACCTGGCATCCTAGTTACTTTATGTTGTCATCCGCGCTTTCATCCCCACCCACATCAGCCTAGGCCGCTTGGTATTTGTTGATTGAGCATTGGATGACTCACCTTACCTATCCCTCATCCTGAGCTTTCTTATATCCCACTTTGAGCTTATGTCTTTCCTCCGACGGCCTGTGTCGTCATATAGGATCATCCATCGTATTGGTCTCCATCTAGATCTCATCCTCTTGTCCCACTTCCATCTTTGGTCATTCGATCCTCCCCTAGGGCATTTGTCAGTCGTGTCTTGTGTCCATCATCGGTCACCATTGTCCTCTTTCCACTTTATCCATGGTCTTTTTCCATCAAACTACGTTGCCCCTGCGCTTTCACGTAGGCAAGGTTGGTCATTTGATCCTCCCCCGGGGCATTTTTCGGTCGCGGCTTGTGTCCATCATCGGTCACCATTGTCCTCTTTCCGCTTTATCCATGGTCTTTTTCCATGAACTACGAGGGCTCTGTGCTTTCACGTAGGCAAGGCTAATCTCTGATCGGCCCCCGAGCCCCTAGGTCGTTAGGTTTTGTCTTGTCTCCCTTCTAGTTGTCATCCAGTTATGCCTTTATCTAGCTAGTTCTTAACAAACAAAACCCACTTGTACCAACGAATCTAATCAATTCTAAATATCCTTTATCATACCGATCTTTTTGCTTAGCATCCAGCATAGGTCTTAACAGGATACATCCTTCCTAACAGACCTCATCCATCCCATCTATCCCCTTGATCCTATGGCAATGGACATTTGAAATTGATTATGATCTTTTTGATGCTTTTGGTTTTTATTTATCATTTGGGCTCCCTATCATCACTAATCAAGGCCGCCATGATCCATCATATTATGACGTGTTTTGATTAATCCACATAGGGGCATATCTTGATCTTTTCTTGTGTTTTCTTGGTTGTCTCACATAGTACCCACCAAGATCCTTGCGGTCTTGTGTTATGTTGGGGCATCCTTTTGTGTTTGTGGTTATCCCAGTACTAGACCCAAACAAGGTCCTCGTGACTTTGGGGTATCGGGATAGCCTTCTTGTCTGGCGTGTTTGTCTCATGCATTAGACACTAATCTACCTCGGTCCTCCATACCTTGGTGAATCGTGTCTTATGCTATAGCAAAAGCCAGTGCTCCAAAGATGGAAAAATTGAATTAGGATTGCATTTTTCATAATCACTGCATTAACACTCACCCTATGGTTTTCGGTTGTGCAAATACTTTCCCCCATTCTTTCCCATTCTTCTCAGGGTACTGATACTTCTTGACAGATGCCACATGACATCCATCTTCCCCATTACTCCATACCCACCTCTCATTACCATGTTAGTTCTTATCGATACTTATGGCCGTGTGTTACCTGCATTACGTGTTAGGACCATATATCCATCGCCACCTACATCACCATACGTTAGATCCATACATACATCACCACCTGTATCACAAAGTGTTAGATGCATAATATACCACATCTTGCATACATAAAATATTCCTACAAAAATCCATCATACACACATACATGACAAAATAAGTCAATTAGGCATCCATATATATCTAAATCATCATAGATCTCATAGCTACACATACCACATCACCATTCGCATCCATAAAATTATTCATATTACATAAATACATATATCCAATCATCCACATAAACATTTCAATAGATCAATGCATACGCATAAGTAAAATTATCCATAAATATATGCATCTGTTCATCCACATGAACATCTCATATCATAAACATAAAACATAAATAAACCAACACATGAGTACATTCATCCACATAAACATATAGTACCATATATGGATGTATATAATCATCCGTCATATACAAAAACATACTACATGGTGTCAATAGGAACTGTCTCAATATCAAAGTAATATCACATTTGTCCCATGTCCATCATACATATATCCCTCATATGACAAAGTACAAAATCCAAAGATATAGAACATCTCTGATCTCTGTCAATACATCCTACACAGTCCATCACGCATCTGTCAAAAACTCAGTAGCCTGTCACCTCCCAAATGAGCTCCCCACATCTGATCTCTGTGGAGACTCAGGTCCTGCTCCTCTGCCTGGTGACACACCTGGTGAATCACTGTACCCACGCGTCCGTGTTCCCAATGACTGTGATGGCGCTGGCATCTGAGGTGGCTGCCTGGTATAGCGGAATCTCCGCTGAGCCGGATCAGGAACTGCATCGTAATACCCAGCCATCCAAAAACCTGCCTCTCGCATGCTATCCTCTCTCTCTACAACCTGAACACGAGCAGAGTTCCACTCATGCCGATACCTATCCCGATCCCTCCTAATCATCCTCCTCTCCTGCTCCCAGGCCTCCTGGGATAGACGTAACTGTACCATCTCCGCCTGCACCCGATCTCTCATCTCCTCAGTAGCTACCGCTCTAGCTACTGCGGCATCCCTCTCCCTCTGTAATCCATGCATATCCCCCCTGTCACATCCCTACCCTGCATAGACTGCCACTGCCACATCCTGCTCCCCCTGCAATATCTGCATCTGTCTCTCTGAAACATTTGTCTCTCTCTTTGTGCCGTCTCCGCCCGAATCATTGCCCCATCCCTCTCCCCTTGCAACTCCTAGACTCCGGCTTGTCTGCATCCGGCTCACCTGTGAACTTTGCGTTCGTGTCGTGTCTCTCCATGCATGGTGTAGGGCTTGCTCCTCCTGTCTCTCCCTCTGTATCACCCCCATCTCTCCCCACCCGTCTGCTCTCGCTCTGTCCTATATCATCCTGGCTCCTTGAAGAGCCTCACCTGCTACCACTATCTTGGTCACTATCGTCCCCACTGCTGCCCC